>CM038225.1:95066372-95196943 GCA_021442155.1 Cymbidium sinense
AACAAATACAATTAATAAAATAATTCTAAACCTAAACTTAAATCTAAATTACAAAATAAAATAAACCTAAAAATAAAAAACTAAATAAAATAAAAATTGAACGTAAAATAAAATATAAAAACTAAATAAAAACCTTAACCTAAAAACTAAACATAAAAATAAATAAAAAACAAAACCTAATCCCTAAACTATAAAAAAACTAAACCTAAAATAAAAATAAAATAAACTAAATAAAATAAACCTACACCTAAACTAAAATAACCCTAGACCATAAATTGTAAACTTACTGTAAACCCCAAAAACCTAAAATCCTAAACCTAAACTAAATAAAACCTAAAAATAAAATAAATAAATAAACCTAAACCTAAAAATAAAATAAAATTAAAAACTAAACTAAAATAAAATTATTAAAAATCTAAATTAAACTAAAAAATAAAATAAACTTAAAAAATAAAAAAACCTAAATAAAATAAAAACTAAACCTAAAATAAAATTAAAATAAACTTAAAATAAAATGAAATAAATATTAAATAAAAACTTAAACCTAAAAAATAAACCAAAAAATAAATTAAAATAAAACCTAAACCCTAAACTAAAAAAAAACTTAAACCTAAAATAAAAAAAGTAAACCTAAACCTAAATTAAAATAAATAAAACCTAAACCTAAAATAAACTAAGCCAAAACTTAAACCTATACTAAATAAAATAAAATATATTAAAAATAAACCTAAACCTAAATTTAAAAAATAATACCTTAAAATAAACCTAAAATAAAAACCTAAAACCTAAACCTAAAAAAATAAAAATAAAAACCTAAACCTTGACCTAAAAATAAAAAATAAAACCTAAACCTAAAAAATAAATTAAAAATAAAACTAAACTGCAAAATAAACTTAAACTTAAACCTATACCTAAAATATAAACTAAAATAAAAAATTGAAACTAAAATAAATAAAATTAAAATAAACAAACTTAACTAAATAAAAATGAAAATGAACCTAAATATAAATAAGAAAATAAAATAAACAAAAATAAATAAAAAATAAACTAAATAAACCCAAACCTATCAATTCACTTAATTTTAAAAATTTAAAAATTTAAAAAAACTCTAACCCTACACCCTAAAAACCTTAAACCTTAAATTCTAAACACTAAACCCTAAACCCTAAATAATAATAACTAATAAACTAATAAACTAATAATTAATAATAATAATAAACTAATAACTAATAAAAACTAATAAAAAACTAACTAACTAATAACTAATAAAACTAATAACAACTAATAGTTACCTAAACTAAGAGAAAAAAAATCTAAAACTAATAAACTAATAACTAATAACTAATAACTAAAACTAAAACTAAAATAATAATAAAGCTAATAATAACATAACTAATAACAAATAATAATAACTAACTAATAAATAATAATAATAAACTAAAAACTAAATATAAAAACTAAAACCTAATAAAACTAAAAAACTAATAACTAAACTAATAATAACTAATTAATAAATAGTAATAACTAAAAAATAACTAACTAATAACTAATAAACCTAAATAATAAATAACTAACTAATAAAACTAACTAATAAACTAAGAAATGAAAATCTAAAACTAAAACTAATAACTAAAAATAATAAAACTAATAACTAATAATTACTAAAAACCTAACTAAAATTAACTAATAAACTAAATAATTAATGACTAATAATTAACTAATAAGTACTAACTAATAATAATAATAAACTAATAAAACTAAAAACTAAACATAACTAATAATAACTAAAACTAACTAAAATATCTAAATATCTAAATAAATAAATTAAAAATAAATAATAAATAATAATTAATAATGAGACATAACTAACAAAATTAATAACTAAAAAACTAATCTAAAAATTTATAATAACTAATAAAACTAATAAAACTAAAACTAATAACTAAATAAACTAATAATAACTAATAATAAATAACTAATAATAATAATAAACTAATAAAACTAAAACTAAACCAAATAAATAACAAATAAAACTAAAACCCAAGAAAACTAATAACTAATAAAAAATAACTTAAACTAATAGCTAATAAACTAATAATAAACTAAAACTAATAAAACCTAATAACTAATAAAACTAATAAGAATAACTAATAATAATAATAATAAAACTAATAAAACTAATAAATAAAACAAATAGTAATAAACTAATCCTAATAATAATAACTAAACTAACTAACTAATAAACTAATAATAATAAAACTAACTAATAATAACTAATAACTAACTAATAATAATTAATAACTAAAACTAAAAAACTAATAGACTAAAACTAAATAAGTAACTAAACTAATAATGAATAATAACTAAACTAATAATAATAATAACTAAGATTAATAAAAAATAATTAAACTAATAATAAAATAATAATAAAAACTAAACCAATAAACAAAATAATTAATAACTAATAACTAATAACTAATAAATAATAAACTAATAACTAATAAAACTAATAAACTAATGATAATTAAATAACTAACTAAAAATAATAAAAATAATAATAATAAATAAAATAATAATTAAAACTAATAATAAAAATAACTAATATAATAAACAAATAACTAACTAATAACTTACTAATAGTAACTAATAAATAACTAATAACTAATAAAAACTAAACTAAACTAACTAAATAATAACTAAAAATAAACTAACAACTAATAATAAAACTAAATAACTAAACTAATAACTAATAAATAAAACTAAATAACTAAACTAACTAATAAAATTAAACTAATAAAAAATAGTAAAATAAATAACTAACTAACTAATAGAACTGAAACTAATAAACAATAAAAACTAATAACCTAATAAAAACTAATAACTAAGTAAAATTAATAACCTAATTAATAACTAACTAACTAATAACTAAAAAACTAATAACTAATAATAAAAAGTAAAAAAATAATAAAACTAAAATTAATAATAACTAAATAACTAGAACTAACTAATAATAATAATAAAACTAATAACTAAACTAAATAAAAATTAACTAAACTAAAAACTAAACTAAATCTCAAATAACTAATAAAACTTAATAAACTAATAACTAATAACTATAGTAGTAATAATAATAATAATAATAATAATTATTATTATAATAATAACTAATAATAAAAAATTTAATTAAAAACTGACTAAGCTAACTAAACTAATAATTAAGAAACTAATAATAAGAAAATTACTAATAATAATTGAATAAATAACTAACTAATAATAACTAATTAACTAAGTAATAACTAAAAACTAATAAAAACTAATAATTGATAAAATAAACTAAACAATAATAACTAAACTAATAACACTAACTAATAAACTAAATAATAAACCTAACTAAAACTAATAAACTAAAAACTAATAAAACTAAATAATAATAAACTAAAAAACTAATAAATAATAACTAATAACTAAAAAAACTAATAATAATAATAAATTAACCTAAAACCTAATAAAATAATAAACTAATAATAACTAACTAATAATTAATAAACTAACTAATAACTAATAAACTAATAAATAATAAAACTAATAATAATTAAAACATAATAAACTTATAACTAATTTAACTAACTAAATAATAAACTAACTAAAAATAATAACTAAACTAAAACTAAAAAAAAATAATAAACTAATAATAACTAATAACTAATAACTAATAACCTAACTAACTAATAAAACTAAAAACTAATAAAACTAAACTAATAATTATTAAACTAACTAAAACTGATAAACTAATAAAACCAAATAATAATAATAACTAAACTAAATAAAAAACTAATAAAACTAAACTAATAAATAACTAAATAATAAAACTAAAACATAATAATAATAAACTAAAATTAACTGAACTAATAATTAAATAATAAAAATAAACTAATAATAAACTAAAATTAACTAACTAATAACTAATAATAAAACTAATAAACTAATAAACTAATAAATAACTAGTAATAATAAACAAACTAATAAACTAATAACTAATAATAATTATAATAATAATAATAACTAACTAATAATAATTAAACTAATAATTAATAATGAACTAATAACTAATAACTAACTAAATAATAAATAACTAATTAATAACTAATTAAACTAAAGAACTAATAATAACTAACTAAAAAGTTAATAAAACTAATAAAATTAAAAAAATTAAACTAACTAACTAATAACTAATAACTAATAATAACAAAATAACTAATAATAATAACTAATAACAAACTAAAACTATTAACTAAAAAATAAATAACTAAACTAAAAAAAAAAAAAACTTAAAATAACTAATAAAAAACTAATAAATTAAACTAATAACTAAATAATAATAACTAATAAAACTAAATAACTAACTAACAAATAAAAAAAACTAACTAATAATAAATAACTAAATAGAAAACTAATGAAACTAATAGAAAATATAATAAACTAAACTAATAAAAAATAACTAATAACTAACTAAAACCTAAAAACTAAATAACTAAAACTAATAAAAACTAACTAAATAACTAATAAATAAACTAACTAATAAAACTAATAATATTTAACTAATAATAAAAATAATATCTAAACCTAATAATAAAATAAATAATAAATAATTAAACTTAATAAACTAATAAAAAACTAACTAAAAACTAATCCTAATAATTAAACTAAAAACTAACTAACTAATCAACCAAATAATAATAAAATTAAATAAAATAAATAATAATTAATACTAACTAATAATAAACTAATAAAACTAAATAATAAATAACTAAAACTAATAACTAATAACTAACTAATAACTAATAATAACTAATAAATAAATAGTCTGACTAAAACTAACTAACTAATAATAACTAATAAAATGAATAAAATTAATAAAAACCTAATAACTAATAATAATAAAACTAAAACTATTAACTAAACTAAAAAATAACCATAAAAACTAATAAGTAAAATAAATAACTAATAACAACTAACTAAAACTAAACTAACTAAAATAAACTAATAAACTAATAAACTAATAATAACTAATAAATAAATAACTAAACTAAAAAACTAGTAAACTAAAATGTTTAGCTAAAATAATGATAAAACTAATAAAAACCTAAAAATTAACTAACTAATAATAAACCTAATAGCTAATAATAAAAAACTAACAAATAACTAATAAACTAATAATAATAATAATAATAATAAACTAAAAAACTAACTAATAATAATTAAATAACTAACTAACTAAAAAGCTAAACTAATAATAACTAATAATAAAACCTAATAAACTAAATAATAACTAAAACTAAACCTAACTAAAACTAATATCTAATAATAACTAATAATAACTAAATAACTAATAACTAACTAAAATAACTAATAATAATAACTAACTAATAACTAATAATAACTAAATAACTAATAAAAAAACTAACTAAAACTAAACTAAATAACTAAACTAATAAACTAACTAATAAACTTATAAATAACTAAAAACTAATAATAAACTAAACTAATTAATAATAAAACTAAACCTAAACTAAATAACTAAAATAAATAAACTAATAACTAATAACTAACTAATAAATAATAATAATAATAATAATAACATAATAATAACTAACTAATAAAACTAAAATAACTAACTAATAACTAAATAATAACACTAAACTAAACTAATAATAATAACTAAACTAATAACTAATAAATAATAACTCAAACTAATAACTAAACTAATAATTAATAACTAATAACTAATAATAATAATAATAAATAAATAATAAACCTAATAAAAACTAATAAAATAAAATAACTAATAATAAACTAATAATAATAATAACTAACTCATAAATAACTAAATTATTAATAAAAACTAATAATAATAAACCTAAAAAGTAATAAACTAATGAAAATAAATAAACTAAACTAACTATAATAACTAATAAAATAAACTAAAACTAATAAACTAAAACCTAACAAACTAACAATAAATAATAACTAAAAAAATAACTAAAACTAAACTAATAACTAATAACTAAACCTAATAAGTAATAACTAAAAAAATAAAACTAATAAACTAACTAAATAAACTAATAAAATAAATAAAACTAAACTAATAACTAATAATAACTAACCAATAATAATAGTAAATAACTAATAATAATAACTAAATAAATAACTAATAACTAACTAAAATAATAACTAATAAAATTAATAATAACTAACTAATAAACTAATAAACTAATAACTAATAACTAACTAATAATAAACCTAATAAACTAAACTAATAACTAAAACTAATAATAATAAACTAATAAATAATGAATAAACTAAACTAACTAATAAAAAAAATAATAAAACTAAATAAATAATAAACTAATAACTAATAACCAATAAGTAAAAAACTAAATAGCCAATAAAAACCAATAAACTAATAAACCAAATAACTAAACTAACTAAAAACCAATAATAAACTAATAAACTAATAAACTAAATAATAATAACCAAATAAAAAACTAAATACTAAATAACTAATAATTAAAACTAAATAACTAAACTAATAAACTAATAAACTAAATGAACTAATAATATTAATGAACTAAAACTAACTAATGAACTAATAACTAACTAATAATAAGTAATAACTAATAACTAATAATAATTAATAAAACTAATAAACTAAAATAAACTAACTAATAAACTAACTAAACTAACTAATAAAAACTAACAAAATAACCAATAATTAATAAACTAATAACTAACTAAAACTAAAAAATAAATAATAACTTACTAAAAAAACTAACCTAAAACTAACTAACTAATAACTAATAAATAATAAGTAATAAACTAAATAACAAACTAACTTATAACTAAAACTAATAAACTAATAAATAACTAAACTAACTAATAATCATAACTAACTAATAATAAATAATAAATTAATAATAAGCAATAATAAACTAAATAATAACTTGCTAATAATAAAGAAATAAACTAATAACCAAAAACAAATAACCAACTAAAAAAAAAAAACTAACTAAGCTAAAAACTAATAAAACTAATAAAATAAACTAATAACTAATAACTAAACCTAAATGATAACTAATAATAACTAAATAACTAATAATAAAACTAAACCTTATAACTAAAACTAATTAATAAATAAAAACTAAAATTAACAATAATAATAACTAATAACTAACTAACTAACTAATAAATAAAACTAAAAAACTAAACTAATAATAAAACTAAGTAACTAATAAACTAATAACTAATAATAATAACTAACTAAGCTAATAAACTAAAAATAAAAATAACTAATAATAATAATAACTAACTAATAAATAATAAACTGATAACTAAGAAAAACTTACTAACTAAAAACTAAATAACTAACTAATAACTAATAAACTAATAAACTAATAACTAAACTAAAAAACTAAAAATTAAACTAATAATTAATAAAAACTAAATCTAATAACTAATAAAACTAATAAACTAACTAATAAGTAAACTAACCTTAACTAATAGCAAATAATAAAATAAACTAACTAACTAATAAATAAATTAAACTAATAACTAATAAACCTAATAATAACTAAATAAACTAATAACTTATAACTAGATAATTAATAATAACTAAACTAATAAATAAGTAACTAATAACTATAACTAAAACTAATAACTAAAAGTAATAAAAACTAAAAAAATCTAATAACTAAAATTAGCCAACTAATAAACTAACTAATATAAACTAATAATTAATAACTAGTAACTAAAACTAAAACTAAAACTAACTAAAAACTAGCTAAATTTAAACTAATAAAACTAATAACTAATAATAACTAATAAAACTAACTAATAAACTAAACTAACTAATAACTAAAACTAAAACTTATTAAATTAATAATAAAATAAATAACTGACTAACTTATAACTAATATTAATAACTAACTAAAACTAACTAATAAAACTAATAACTAATTAAAACTAATAAAACTAAACTAATAACTAATAATAATTAAACTAAAAACTAAACTAACAACTAATAACTAATAAGAACAGCTAAAATAATATCTTAACTAAATAACAAAATAACTAAAAACTAAAAACTAAAAACTAATAACTAATAAACTAAATGAACTAATAACTAACTAACTAATAACTATGTAACTAATAACTATCTTGTAATAACTAATAATAATAAGAAAACTAACTAATAACTAACTAATAAAAACTAACTAAACTAAATAATTAATAACTAATAATAAATAACAAAAGAAAATAATAACTAAACTAATAACCTAAAATAAAAAGTAGAACTAACTAATAACTAAAAAATAATTAACTAACTACATAATAATAAAAAAACTTAAACTAACTAACTAAACTAATAAAACTAACTAATAACTAATAACTAACTAAAACTAATAAAATAAAAACTAAATAATAAAACTAACTAAAGCTAACTAACTAATAAATAAATAACTAATAACTAAACCTAACAAAAATAATAACTAAACCTAATAAAAATAACTAACTAATAATAATAACTAATAAAAACTAATTAAAAATAATTAATAAATAACTAATAAAAATAATAACTAAACTAATAATAATAACTAATATTATAAAAACTAATAATAAACTAATTAAACTAAACTAAAACTAACTAACTAATAACTAATAATAATAAAACTAACTAAACTAATTAAAAATAATATTGACTAACTAATAACTAACTAATAGTAAAAAACTAATAACTAATAATAACTAAACTAAACTAATAACAAATAAACCAATAATAACTAATAGCTAAAAAACCTAAATAAATAACTAAAACTAAACCTAAAACTAATAACTAAATAACTAACTAGTAATAACTAAAAACTAAATTAATAATTAAACTAACTAATAACTAGTAAACTAAAACCTAAATTACTAATAAACTAAAAAACCAATAAACTAAATAACTAAATATAACCAACTAAACTAAACTTAAAACTAATAACTAATAACCAAAACTAATAAACCAATAACCAACTAAACTAATAAAATAACTAAACTAAAACTAAATAAGTAACTAACTAATAAATAATAAAACCACTAATAATAAACTAAAAAACTAAATAACTTAATAAAACTAACCAAACTAAACTTAAAAACTAATAAATAATAAACTATAAAATAATTAACTAAACTAATAACTAATAAATAATAAAATTAATAACTAAAACTTAATAAAACTAACTAATAAATAGCTAATAAACTAATAATTAAATTAACTAAAACTAACTAAACTAATAATAACTAACTAATAACTATAAAATAAATAACCTAATAACTAATAAAAACTAATAATAAAACTAAACTAATAACTAATAAATAAATAACTAACTAATAATACATAATAAACTAATAAGTAAATAAAACTAACCAAACTAAACCTAATAACTATTAAAAACAAATAAAACTAATAATAACTAACTAATAATAAGACTAAATAACTAAATAATAATTAATAAACTAATAAACTAATAATAAACTACTAAACTAAAACTAATAACTAAACATAATAACTAAGAAAACTAACTAACTAATAACTAAAAACTAATAAACTAATAACTAACTAATAAACTAATAATTAAATAACTAACTAATAACTAATAAAACCTAATAAAGTAAATAATAGAAATAACAAATAACTAAATAACTAACTAACAAATTAATAACTAACTAAAACTAATAATTAATAACTAAAAACTAAAACTAATAGCTAAAACTAAATAATAAAAACTAAACTAACAAAACTAATAACTAATAACTATTCCAATAAATAAAAATAATAATAATAATAATAATAATAATAATAATAATAACTAAAATTAATAAAACTAAACACTAACAAAACCTAATGACTAAACTAATAACTAAACTAACTAAACCAATAAACTAATAACTAAGCTAATAAACTAATAACCAAACTAATAATAATAAATACTAAATAACCAAATAATAACCAAAATAATAAACTAAAAATAATAATAACCAATAACCAACCAAAAGCTAATAACTAAACTAATAACTAAAACTAACTAAATAATAATAACCAAATTAAAACTAATAAAACCAATAACCATAACCAAAAATAAACCAGCTAATAACTAATAACTAATAATAAAACTAATAATAACTAACTAAAAAACTAGAACTAATAAACTAATAACTAAACTAACTAGTTATTAGTTTAGTTTTATTACTTATTAGTTATTATTAATTTAGTTATTAGTTTAGCTTTTAGTTATTATTAATTTAGTTATTATTAGTTTAGTTATTAGTTTATTAATTATTAGTTTATGTATTTTTTAGTTATTAATTTTTATTATTAGTTTGTTTTTTTATTTATTAGTTAGTTATTATAGTTATTAGTAATAAATATTTAAGTATTAGTTAGTTTAGTTTTTAGTTAGTTATAGTTTATTATATTATTAGTATTTATTATTTATTTTATTAATTATTAAATTATATTAAATATTTATTATTATTATTATTATTATTTATTAGTTATTAGTTTTAATTATTATTATTAGTTAGTTATTGGTTAGTTTTATTATTAATTATTTATCTATTAGTTTATTTGTTTAATTATTAATTTTTATTAATTATTTAGTTTTGTTATTTTTATTAGTTATTATTTATTAGTTATTAGTTTAATTTATTAGTTTATTATTTTATTACTATACTTTTAGTTTTTTAGTTTTATTAGTTTTAATTAGTTTTAATTAGTTATTAGTTTGTTATTAATTTATTAATTATTAGTAATTAGTTTATTAATTTTTTTTATTTGTTGGTTTAGTTTTTAGTTAGTTATTAGTTTTTTATTTTATTATTGGTTATTAGTTTTTAGTTTAGTTTATTATTATTATTAGTTATTATTATTATTATTACTATTATTATTATTATTATTATGTTTATTAGTTTTATGATTTTGGTTTATTAGTTTTTTAGTTATTAGTTTTGTTAGTTTATATTATTAATATTAGTTTATTAGTTTATTATTATTAATATTTATTCTTAGTTTAGTTAGTTTATTAGTTTATTATTAGTTATTAGTTAGTTATTATTATTAGTTAGTTTAGTTTAGTTATTGGTTTACTAGTTTTTTCTTTTATTATTAGATTATTAGTTGCTATTATTAATTAGTTTTACTAGATATTAGGTTTAGTTTTATTAGTTTTATTTTATTATTATTATTAGTTTATTAGTTTATTATTTTATTTTAGTTAGTTATTTAGTTATTATATTATTATTAATTATTATTAGTTTAGTTATTTATTGTTTATTATTATTTATTATTTAGTTATTATTATTTAGTTAGTTTTATTTATTTATATTAACTAATTATTATTAGTTATTGTTTAGTTTAGTTATTATTATTAGACAATTTAGTTTTTTTATTATTTGATTATATTTATTAACTTAGTTTATTAATATTCATTTTATTTTTATTAGTTTTAGTTGTTAGTTTAGTTAGTTTTATTTTATTAGTATTATTATTTAGTTTTTTAGTTTATTAATTATTAATTAGTTATTATTTGTTATTGTATTATTAGTTTATTAGTTTAGTTAGTTTAGTTTTTTTTATTATTAGTTAGTTATTATTAATAGTTAGTTATTAGCTATTATTAATTTAGTTTTTGGTTTATTATTAGTAGTTAATTATTAGTTTTACTATTAGTTTTATTATTAGCTTAGTTATTAATTAGTTTATTAGTTTATTAATTTGTTAGTTTTAGTTATTAGTTTTATTAGTTTTATTAATTTATTTTATTAGTTTAAAAAAATTAATTAGTCATAATTATTATTTAACTTATTTTAGTTATTATTAGTTTAGTAGTATTATAGTTATATTATAGTTTTAGTTTATTATATTATTTAAGTTACTATTATTAATTAGTTTTAGTTTAGTTATTTTAAGTTGTTTTTTTTAGGTTTTTATTAGTTTATTTATTTAGTTTTTATAGTTAGTTTATTTATTACTAATATTAATAGTTTAGTTAATTATTAGTTATTAATATTAGTTTATTATTTTTAATAGTTAGTTATTATTAGTTTTATTAGTTATATTATTATATTAGTTTATTAGTTATTAGTTATTAGTTTTATTTAGTTTTTATTATTTATTAGTTATTATTTTTTTAATTTAGTTATTGTATTTTAGTTAGTTATTAATTTAGTTATTAGTTTTTACCATTATTATTAATAATTTCATTTAGTTTAGTTGGTTTAGTTATATTATTAGTTATTAGTTAGTTTTTAGTATTTATTATAGTTATTAGTATTGTCATTATTATTACTATTTAGTTTTTAGTATTATTAGTCATTATTATTATTATTATTACAATTAGTTTTATTATTATTTAGTTTATTTTAGTTTTATTAGTATTATTATAGTTATTAGTTTTTTTAGTTTTAGTACCAGTTATATAATATTATAGTTGAGTTATTTATTATTTTGTTATTACCATTGTCATTATAATAATAGTTTAAGATAATAAATTATTTAGTATTATATTAGTTTTAAATAGTTTTTTTAATATTAGTTTATTAGTTGTTGTTATTAGTTTTATATTAGTTAGTTAGTCAGTAGTTATTAGTATTCTATTAGTTAGTTGAATTAGTTATTATTAGTTTTTGGTTTATTAGTTATTATTAATTAGGTTATTAGTTTTTCATTTGTTTTTATTATTAGTTAGTTATTATTATTAATTAGGTTATTTTATTTGTTATTAGTTTTAGTTTAGTTATTTAGTTATTATTGGTTTTTTATTAATTTATATTTATTATTTTATTAATTTAGTTAATTTAGTTGTTAATAGTTATTTTAGTTTTTTAGTTTAGTTTTATTAGTTTATTAGTTATTAGTTTTAGTTATTATTTTAGTTATTAGTTTATTAGTATTAATTATTGTTAGTTGGTTAGTTTTTATTTATTTAGTTTTATTTTATTTAGTTTGTTATTATTATTAGTTTGTTATTTATTATTGTTTATTATTATTATTAAATATTTATTTATTATTATTATTTATTTTAGTTTTTATAGTTTTAATTAGTTTTAGTTAGTTTTAGTTATTAGTTTAGTTTTAGTTTAGTTAATATTAGTTTTAGTTATTTTTTATTTTAGTTATTAATTTAGTTATTTAGTTAGTTTTATTAGTTTAGTTATTTAGTTTATTAGTTATTTAGTTAGTTTTATTATTTGGTTTATTTTTTAATTATTAGTTTTTATATTATTTAGTTATTTATTATTAGTTTAGTTAGTTATTTTATTACTATCGTTTAGTAAGTTATTAATAGTTATTTTTATTATCGCCAGTTATTATAGTTTAGTTATTGTTTAGTTATTATATTTATTTTATTAGTTTTATTTATTTATATTATTTATTTGTTATTTTATATTATTCTATTAGTTATTAGTTTATTAGTTAATAATTTAAATATTAGTCATTAGTTATTAGTTTAGTTTACTATTATTTAGTTTTAGTTTATTTTATTATTAGTTCTTTGTTTTTAGTTATTAGAGTTTTATTAAGTTATTATTATTATTACTATTTAGTTATTTATTATTAGTCATTAGTTATTTTATTTAGTTTTACCAGTTATTAGTTTTTTAATTATTATTATTAGTTTTTTAGTTTTAGTTTATTAGTTACATTAGTTTAACTATTAATAGTTAAAATTGATTATTGTTTTAGTTTTATTATTAGTTAGTTTTATTAGTTTATTTAGTTTTATTATTACTGTATTTAGTTTCCATTATTAATTAGTAACTATTAGTTTAGTTATTTTTTTTTATAATTAGTTTAAGTTTTAGTTTTATTATTATTATTAGTTAGTTTTTAATTTAGTTAGCTTATTTAGTTAGTTTTATTTTATTATTAATTATTATTAGTTTATTATTAGTTATTAGTTTATTAGTTTTTATTAGTTTATTATTATTAGTATTAGTTATTATTATTAGTTTATTAAGTTTATTAGTTTAGTTTATTAATTAGTTATTAGTTAGTTTTACTTTACTAGTTTTATTAGTTATTTAGTTATTAGTTTTGTTAGTTTATTAGATTATTAGTTAGTTATTTATTAGTTAGTTTTTTAGTTTATTTAGTTATTAGTTTATTAGGTTTTAAGTTAGTTTAGTTATTTAGTTTTATAAATAACTAATAACTAAACTAACTAATAACTAATAGCTAAACTAAATAAAAAACTAAATAAAAAATAATAAACTAAAAAACTAAAAAACTAATAAATTAAATAAAAAAACTAATAACCTAATAACTATACTAATAATTAATAAAAACTAAATAAAAAACTAATTAACTAATAACTAATAACTAATAAATAATAATAAAAAGAACAAACTAACTAAATAACTAACCTAAAACTAATAATAACTAATAATAAAAACTATAATAACTAACTAATAAAACTAACTAAAACTAATAGCTAATAATAACTAATAAAAACTAATAATAACTAAAATAACTAATAATTAATAAAAACTAATAAACTAATAAACTAATAGCTAATAATAACTAATAACTAATAAACGAATAATAATAACTAACTAATAATAAAACTAATAAAACTAATAAACTAAACTAAATAACTAACTAATAATAATAACTAATAATAACTAATAACTAATAAAACTAATAAATTAATAATAACTAATAATAATAAAATAACTAACTAATAAACCTAATAACTAATTATAACTAAACTAATAAATTAATAAACTAATTAAATAACTAGCTAATAACTAACTAAACTAATAACCTAAATAAACTAAACTAATAATAACTAATAACTAACTAATAAAAACCTAAATTGCTAAAACTAAATAAAAACTAATAAACTAATAATAATAAAAACTAAAAAACTAAATAACTAATAACAAAACTAATAATAAATAATAACAAATAACTAATAAAACTAAAAACTAATAACCTAATAATATAATCACTAGCTAATAATAACTAAATAAATAAATAATAACTAAATAATAACTAATAAACTAATAATATCTAAACTAATAACTAAATAATAACTAATGAACTAATAACTTAATAAAAATAATAAAACTAATAATAACTAATAACTAGAACTAACTAATAACTAATAAACCTAATTATATAAAATAATAATAAAGTAAAAAACTAATGAAACTAACTAACCTAATAAACTAATTACTAATAAGAGCTAATAATAATAAAAATAAACTAACCTAACTAACTAATAAACTAACTAATAATAACTTATAATAATAAACTAAATAACAAAACCAATAAATTATAAAACTAACTATTAATAACTAAACCTAATAATAACTAAAAATAACCAAAAACTTAATAAACCTAATAAAACTAAAATAGTAATATTAACTAATAAAATTAAACTAACTAAACTAAAAACTAACTAATAACTAAAACAAACTTAAAACTTAAAACCTAATAATAAAAACAAAATAAATAATAACTAAACTAAACTAAATTAATAATAACTAATAACTAACTAAACTAATAACCTAAATAACTAAACTAATAATAACTAATAACTAAAAACTAAATAACCTAAATAACTAAACTAAACTAAAAAACTAATAATAACTAAAAAATAACTAATAATAACTAATAAACTAATAACTTTATAAAACTAATTATAACTAATAATTAAAACTAACTAATAACCAATAAACCTAATTATATAAACTAATAATAAACTAAAAAACTAATAACTAAATAAAAACTAAAAACTAATAAAACTAACTAACCTAATAAACTAATAACTAATAAGAGCTAATAATAAAAATAAACTAAACTAACTAACTAATAAACTAACTAATAATAATTAATAATAAACTAAATAACTAAACTAATAAATTATAAAACTAACAAATAATAACTAAAAAATAACTAAAAAAATAACTAAACCTAATAAACCAAATAAAACTAAATAAAAAACTAACTAAGAAACCCTAATAAACTAATAATTAAATAAACTAAAAAATAACTAATAAATAACCAACTAAAAAAACTAATAAAATTAATAATCTAATAAAATAATAAAACTAAAAACTAAAAAACTAATAAAACTAATAAACTAAAACTAACTAAAAAACTAAACTAATAAACCTAATAAACTAATAACTAATAATAATAACTAATAAAAAACTAACTAATAACTAATAAAAACTAATAAACTAATAACTAATAATAAACTAATAATAATAATATTAACTAATAAAATTAAACTAACTAAACTAAAAACTAACTAATAAACTAATAAACCTAATAAGACTAAATAACTAAACTAACTAAAAACCTAATAAACTAATAATTAATAATAATAAATAATAATAACTAACTAACTAACTAAAACTAATAAAATAACTAATAAACTAATAAAACTAAATAAACTAACTAAACTAATAAAATAACTAATAATAACTAATAAAAAATAACTAATAATAAATAACTAAACTAATAAAAACTAACTAATAACTAACTAACAACTAAATAATAAACTAATAACTAAACTAACTAATAACTAAAAAATTAAAATAAATAATAATAATAACATAAACTAATAAACTAAATAACTAATAAAAATAACTAAGATAATTAATAAACTAATAAAACTAACTAAACTAATAACTAATAAAAACTAACTAAAACTAAAACAAACTAATAACTAATGATAATAATAACAAAATAAATAACTAAACTAATAACTAATTAATAACTAAACTAATAAAACTAATAACTATTAATAAAAAACTAATAATAACTAAACTAATAATAATAAACTAATAAACTAATAACTAACAAATAACTAAACCTAAACCTAATTATAACTAAAACTAAAAATTAATAACTAACAACTAAATTAATAACTAATAAATCTAAAACTAATAATAATAACTAATAACTAATAAAAACTAAATAAACTAACTAACTAATAAACTAATAACTAATAATAACTAACTAATAATTACTAACTAAACCTAATAACAAAATAATTAACTAATAACTAATAATAATAATAAACTAAATAAACTTATAACTAATAATTGATAAAACTAATAACTAATATCTAATAACTAACTAAAAAATATAACTAACAAACTAATAAATAAAAAAAAACTAAACTAACTAACTACCTAATAAAAACTATTAATAAACATAATAAACTAATAACTAATAAACTAAACTAAACTAATAACTAATAATAATAAACTAATAAACTAATAACTAATAATAATAACTAGATATAATACCTAAAACTAATAAAACTAAATAATAACTAATAATAAACTAATAAAACTAATAACTTATAATAACCTAAACTAATAAACTAAAAACTAATAAAACTAATAACTAAATATTAACTAAACTAACAATAATAATAATAATAATAATAATAATAATAATAATAATACTAATAAAGCTAAAACTAACTAACTAATAAATAAACTAAATAATTAAACTAATAGCTAATAAACTAAACTAATAGCTAAACTAACTAATAATATCTAAACTAATAACTAAATAATAACTAATAAATGAATAGCTTAATAAAAATAATAAAACTAATAATAAACTAAAAAACTAATAACTAAATAAAAACTAAAAACTAATAAAACTAACTAACCTAATAAACTAATAACTAATAAGAGCTAATAATAATAAAAATAAACTAAACTAACTAACTAATAAACTAACTAATAATAACTAATAATAATAAACTAAATAACAAAACTAATAAATTCTAAAACTAACTAATAATAAAACCTAAAAAACTAATAAACTAAAACTACTAATAATAATAACTGAACTAAATAACTAATAAAACTAATAATAATAACTAAAAAATAAATAACCTATCTATAACTAATAACTAATAGCTAATAATAAACTAACTAAAAACTAACTAATAACTAATAAAAACTAAACTAATAAAACTAAAAAACTAATAACTAAACTAATAATAAAAGAAATAATAATTAATAACTAACTAATAAACTAAAGGCTAAACTAATAACTAATAAAAACTAATAATAACTAATAACTAATAATAATAATGAAATAATAAAACTAATAAAAAAACTAAATAAAAAACTAAAATACTAATAATAAACCTAATAAATCTAAATAAATAAACTAACTTAAAACATAATAGGCTGATAATTAAATAACCTTAAAAAACTAACTAATAAATAACTAACTAAAAAAACTAATAAAATTAATAAAAAAATAACTAAATAACTAATAAAACTAATATACTAAACTAATAAACCTAATAAACTAATAACTAATAATAATAACTAATAATAATAATAATAAAAACTAATAAAAACTAATAAACTAATAACTAATAATAATAATATTAACTAATAAAATTAAACTAACTAATAAATTAATAACTAAAATAAACTTAAAACTTAAAACCTAATAATAAAAACTAGATAAATAATAACTAAACTACACTAAAAAACTAACTAAATAAAATAAATTAATAATAACTAATAATTAACTAAACTAATAACCTAAATAACTAAACTAATAATAACTAATAACTAAAAACTAAATAACCAAAATAACTAAACTAAACTAAAAAACTAATAATAACTAATAAATAACTAATAATAACTAATAAACTAATAACTTAATAAAAATAATAAAACCAATAATAACTAATAACTAATAAAGCTAATTATATAAACTAATAATAAACTAAAAAACTAATAAATAAATAAAAACTAAAAACTAAAAAAACTAACTAACCTAATAAACTAATAACTAATAAGAGCTAATAATAAAAAAAATAAACTAAACTAACTAACTAATAAACTAACTAATAATAAACTAAATAACTAAACTAATAAATTATAAAACTAACTAATAATAACTAAACCTAATAATAACTAAAAAATAACTAATAACCTAATAAACCTAAAAAACTAAAATAATAATATTAACTAATAAAATTAAACTAACTAAACTAAAAACTAACTAATAAACTAATAACTAAAACAAACTTAAAACTTAAAATGTAATAATAAAAACTAAATAACTAATAACTAAACTATACTAAAAAACTAAACTAAACTAATAAACTAAAAACTAACTAACTAATAACTAACTAATAATAACTAAACTAAATAACTAACTAATAATAACTAATAACTAAACTAATGAAGTAAAAATAAAAAAATTAAATACTAATAATAAATAACTAACTAAACTAAAGCTAACTAACTAATAATAACTAAATTAATAACTAATAACTAACTAATAAACTAAACTAAAAAACTAATAATAATAATTTAAAATAAATAAATAATAAAGTAAAATAACTAACTAACTAAATAATAATAAATAATAAAACTAAATAAATTAATAACTAATAATAATAAAAAACTAACTAATAACTAAAGCTAACTAAACCTAAATAATAACTAAACTAATAACTAACTAATAACTAACTAATAAAAACTAATAACTAAAAACTAATAACTAAACTAATAACTAAACTAATAACTAGCTAATAATATCTAACTAACTAATAACTAATAATAAATAAATAAATAATAAAACAAATAAAAACAAACTAATAAAAAATAATTAATAACTAAAACTAATAACTAAATTAACTAATAAACTAACTAGACTAAATAACTTACTAAATGATAACTAATAAAATAACTAACTAAACTAATAATAAATAACTAAACTAAATAACTAAACTAATAATAATTGAATAATGTAAACAAAACTCAACTAAATAACTAATAAATTAAATAACTAAACTAATAAAACTAACTAAATAACTAAACTAATTACTAATAACAAAAATTAATAAGTAATAATAACTAAAAACTAACTAAACTAATAACTAATAACTAATAATAAACTAATAAATAATAATAACTAAGTAATAACTAATAATCTAATAAACCAATAATAATAATTAATAACTAACTAACTAATAAATAACTTATTAAACTAATAACTAATAAGAAAATAAAACTAATAATAACTAAATAATAACTAACTAATAACCTAACTAATAACTAAACTAATAACCAAAAAAACTAATAACTAATTAACTAAAACTAATACTAACTAACTAACTATTAATAACTAATAACTAAACTAATAACTAAAATAAAAAATAACTAAACTAACTAATGAATAACTATTAACTAAACTAATAAAACCTAAAAAGCTAATAACTAAAACTAACTAAAATAAATAAACTAAAACAAACTAACTAAAACTAAAATAATAACTAAATAACTCAACTAATAATAACAACTAAACTAATAACTAATAACTAATAAAACTAACCTAATAATAAATAATAATATTAATAGTAATAAACTAATAAAATTAATAATTAAACTAAATAAAATAAACTAACTAATAAATAATAATAAAACTAAATAACTAAACTAATAAAATAAAACTAACTAACTAATAATATAATAAAACTTATAAAACTAATAATTAAAATCTAATAACTAAAACTAATAACTAAAAATTAATAAACTAAACTAATAAACTAAAACTAATAACTAAACTAATAATTAATAAACTAAAATAATAGACTCAATAATAAAACTAAAAAATAACTAATTAACTAATTAATAATAAAAACCTAAAACTAATAACTAAATAACTAAATAAAAACTAATAACTAATAAAATAACCTAACTAATAATAATAATTAACTAATAATAAAAACTAATAAAAAACTAATAACTTAACTAATAATAACTAATAAATTAAAACTAATAATAAACTAATTAAACTAATAAACTAATAACTAAATTAATAAAACTAATAAAACTAATAAAAACTAACTAACTAATAAAGTAATAATAACTAAAAAACTAACTAATAAAACTCATTAATAATAAACTAATAAAACTAACTAATAACTAACTAATGACTAATAACTAATAACTAACTAATAACAAAATAATAAAATAACTAAAACTAGAACTAATAACTAATAATAATAACTAATAACTAATAATAAAACTAAAAACTAAATAATAATAATAACTAATAACTAATTACTAATAATAATAACTAAAAACTAAAACTAATAAAACTAATAAATTAATAACTAAAAATAAAACTAACTAAACTAACTAAACTAATAATAAAATTAATAATAACCTAATAAAATCTAATAAAAACTAATAACTAAACTAATAACTAACTATATAAACTAATAACTAAAACTAAACTAACTAAAAGCTAATAAACTAAATAAATAATAAAAACTAATAACTAATAACTAAAACTAATAACTAATAATTAATAAGAAATAACTAAACTAAACCTAAAAACTAAACTAACTAACTAATAACTAACTAATAAACTAATAAATAATAACTGATAACTAAACTAAACTAATAACTAATAGACAAATAACTAAACCTAATAACCTAAAAAAACTAACTAAAATTAATAAAATTAACTAATAAAATAACCTAACTAATAAACTAAAAAACCTAACTAACTAACTAACTAATAACTAATAACTAAAACTAAAACTAATTAACTAATAACTAACTAACTAAAAGACTAAAACTAATAACTAACTAATAACTAAATAAACTAACTAATAACTAACAATTAATAAACTAAAACTAACTAATAATTAACTAAATAAAACTAATAAACCTAATAATAATAACTAATAATTAAACTAAACCTAGTAATTAAAGTAAAAAACTAATTAAATAACTAACTAATATTAACTAAACCTAATAACTAATAACTAACTAAACTAACTAATGATAAACTAAACTAATAAACTAATAAACTAACTAACTAAACAAATAATAAACTAATAACTAAATAAAACTAATAAAACATAAAACTAAACTAATGGCTAACTAACTAAACTAATAACTAAAACTAATAAAACTAATAAACTAATAAACAAACTAATAACTAAACTAATAACTAATAAACTAATAAATAAAAACTAATAACTAACTAAACTAATAATAAACCTAAAAAAAACTAAATTAATAACCTAATAAACTAATAACTAACTAATTAGTAATAACTAAACTAACTAATAATAAAAAACTAATAACCAACTAATAACTAATAATAACTAAACTAATAAACTAAAAACTAATAAATAATAACTAACTAAATAACTAACTAAAAACTAATAATAATAATAATAATAATAACTAAGTAATAATACACCTAAACTAATAAACTAATAATAATTAATAAAATTAATAAAACTAATAACTAACTATATGACTAATCAAAAAACTAATAAAACTAAAACTAAACCTAAACTAATAAACTAAAACCTGATAACTAAAATAAAATAATAACTAATAAAACCTATAAACTAATAAACTAATAAACTAATAAAAACTAACTAACTAATAACCTAAACTAATAACTAAAAACTAACTAACTAATAATAACTAACAACTAATAATAATAAACTAATAAATAACTAAAGTAATAATAATTAACATAATAACTTATAATAATAACTAAATAACTAACTAAAAACTAAAATAATAAACTAATAAACTAATAATAAACTAATAAATAAACTAACTAATAAAACTAACTAAACTAATAACTAAATCGAATAACTAACAAACTAAAACTAACTAATAATAACTAAACTAATAAACTAATAATAAAACTACTAAAAATTAAATAAACTAATAACTAAACTAAGATACTAATAATAATAACTAACTAATTAATAACTAATAACTAACTAATAAAACTAATAACTAAAATTCATAATAATAACCTAACTAAAAATAAGACTAATAACTAACCAAAAAAATAATTAACTAATAACTAATAAACCTAATAACTAAACTAATTATTAACCTAACAAAACTAAAAACTAATAACACTAATAAACTAAAAACTAACTAATAACTAAAATAATGAATAATAATAACTAAACTAATAATTAAACTAATTAATAAACTAATAACTAAATAACTAACTAATAATAAATAATTAAAACCTAAAACCTAAACCTAATAACAAATAAACTAAACTAATAAAATTAATAAATAATAACTAATAATAACTAAATAATAACTAACGAAACTAACTAACTAATTACTAATAGTCAATAATTATAACTAATAACTAATAAAAACTAATAAACTAATAAAATTGAAAAAAATAAATAACTAAAGTAATAAACTAATAAAACTAAACCTAATAACTAACTAACTAATAAACTAATAAAATTAACTAAAACTAAATAATAACTAATAAGAACTAATAAACTAATAATAAACTAACTAACTAATAAATAACTTAACTAATAACTAAATTACTAATAATAACTAATAACTAACTAATAATAATAATAATAATTAAAACTAATCAAACTAATAAACTAATAACTAACTAAGACTAATAACTAATAAATAATAACTAATAAAACTAAAAAAAATTAACTAATAACAAAAAAACTAAAAAACTAACTAATTAAAACTAATAAATCGAAAAAACTAACTAAACTAATAACTGAACCTAAAACTAATAATAATAAACTAACTAACTAATAATAAAACTAAATAAACTAATAAACTTAAATCAATAATAACAAAAATTAATAACTAACTAATAACTAACTAATAAACTAATAATAATAATAATAACTATAATAATAAAAACTAATAAACTAATAAACTAATAACTAACTAATAATAACTAATAAAACCAACTAAACTAACTAACTAAACCTAATAAACTAAATAAAATAATAAATTAATAATTAAAGTAAAATTAATAAACTAACTAACTAATAAAACTAATAAAACTAATAAACTAATACTTAATAACTAAACCTAAACTAATAACTACCTAATAAACTAATAACTAACTAATAAACTAAAAAAACTAATAACTAATAAAACTAAAATAACTAACTAAACTAATAAAACTAATAATAAAAACCTAATAAATAACTAAACTAAACTAATAATAACTAATCACTAATAATAACTAACTAATAACTAATAACTAAACTAATAAAAACTAAACTAAAAACTAAAACTAACTAACTAATAAACTGATAAAACTAAAAAACTAGTTAATAATAATAATAATAATAAACTAATAACTAACTAAGTCAACTTACTAATAATAATAAAACTAAAACTAATAAACTAATAATTATAACTAACTAACTAATAATAATAAACTAAATAACTAATAAAACTAATAAACTAAAAACTAACTAATAACTAATAACTAAATAAAACTAATAAAGCTAATAAAACTAACTAAAATTAACTAAAACCAATAACTAAATAAAACATATAATAAACTAATAACTAAATAACTAATAAACTATAAACTAATAAACTAAAAATAAACTAAACTAAAACTATGTAACCTAATAAAAAATAATAAATCTAAAATAATAATAATAACTAAATAACTAACTAACTAAACTAATAAACCTAATAATTAAAACCTAATGACTGAAACTAATAAACTAATAATAATAACTAATAATAAAAATAATAAAATAATAAAACTAATAACTAATAAAACTAACTAATAATAACTAAAACTAAAAAAACTAACTAATAAAAAATTAAAAACTAAATAATAATAATAACAAATAACTAAAATAATAAACAAATAATAACTAATAAAATAACTAAACTAATAACTAAACTAAAAACTAATAACTAATATAACCAATAAAAAACCAAAAAATAAATAATAACTAAAACTAAATAACTAACTAATAAACTAATAACTAATAAACTAAAACTAACTAAACTAATAAAACTATAAACTAAATAAGCTAATAATAAAAACTAAACTAATAAACTAATAACTAATACTAACTAACTAATAACTAAATTAATAAAACTAACTAGCTAATAACTAGCTAACTAAAAAACCTAACTAATAAAACTCAACTAATTACAAAAGTAATAACTAACTAATAAAATAATAAATAAACTAAACCTAATAATAACAACTAAAAACTAATAATAACTATACTTATAACTAACTAAAAACTAATTAATAAAACTAATAAACTAACTAATAATAATAATAACTAACTACTAAACTAATAACTAATAAACTTATAACTAAAAACTAATAATAACAAAACTAACTAATAATAATAATAATAACTAAAAAACTAACTAAACTAATTAAAACTAACTAACTAACTAAACCTTAAATTAATAAACTAAGAACTAAACTAATAAAACTATTAACCTAATAACTAAACTAATAACTAATAATAACTATAACTAAATAACTGAACTAATGACTAAATAATAACCTAAACTAATTAAAAACTAATAAAACTAA
The DNA here is from genome assembly GCA_021442155.1 of Cymbidium sinense. NCBI lineage: Eukaryota > Viridiplantae > Streptophyta > Magnoliopsida > Asparagales > Orchidaceae > Cymbidium > Cymbidium sinense. Next base: position 95,091,832 of record CM038225.1, read on the forward strand.
TAAAAACTAAGTAACTAAATAAAAAACTAAATAACTAAACTAAAACACTAAACTAATAACTAATAATAACTAATAACAACAATAACTAATAACCTAATAACTAATAATAAAGCTAATAAAACTAATAAAACTAATAAAACTTATAAAACTTATAAATAACTAAACTAATAACTAAACCAAAATAAAAAAACTAATAATAAAAAACTAATAAATTAATAAACTAAACCTAATAATAACTAATAAAAACTAATAACTAAAAACTGACTAACTAAAACTAATAACTAATAAAACTAAACTAATAAACTAATAAAGTATTAACTAAAAACTAATAAACTAAACTAACTAATAATAACTATTAAAACCTAAACTAATAACTAACTCAACTAAATAACTAAACTATTAACTAACTAATAACTAACTAAAATAAACTAAACTAATAACTAACTAAAAATATAAAAACTAAACTAAAACTAATAACTAATAAAGATTAATAATAACTAATAAAACTAATAAATAAATAACTAATAATAAATAACTAAACTAATAAAAATGAATAAACCAATAAACTAAACTAAATAATAATAACAAATAACTAACTCATAAAATAAATAAAAGTAATAACTAATAACTAATAACTAACTAATAACTAATTACTAATAAACTAATAAAACTAACTAATAATTAACTAAACAAATAATAACTAATAATAACTATCTAATAAAAACTAATAAACTAATTAATAATTAACTAAACTAACTAATAAATAAAACTAATAATTAACTAATAAAACTAATGACTAAATAACTAATAAAATTAAATAAACTAATACTAATAAATAACTAGCTAATAACTAATAATAACTAAACTAATAATAATAACTAAACTAAAACCTAATAAAACTAATAACTAATAACTAAACCTAAAAGTAAAACTAATAAACGTAATAATAAAACTAATAACTAACTAATAAACTAATAACTAAACTAATAAAAATAAATAATAGTAACTAAAACTATTAAACTTATTAAAACTAAACTAATAACTAATTAATAAACTAATAATTAAACTAAAAACTAAATAATAACTAAACCTAATAACTGCTAAATTAAATAACTAAAAACTAATAAACTAAACTAATAACCTAATAACAAATAACTAAACCTGAACCAAAAACTAATAATAATAAACTAACTAACTAAAAACTAATAAACTAATAATAAAACTAAACCTAAAAAATTGATAAACTAATAATAACTAACTAATAACTAATAATTAATAATAATAACTAAACTAATAACTAATAATAACTAACTAATAACTAAAACTATAACTAATAATAAACTAATAATAAAACTAATAATAATAACTAATAAAACTAACAAAATTAATAACTAAACTAAACTAAAAAACCTAATAACTAAAAACCTAAACTTAAAATAACTAATAACTAAACTAATAACTAAACTAAATAACTAAACTATTAAACTAAACTAGTAACTAAACTAATAATAACTAAAAACTAATAACTAATTAAATAATAAATAAATAATTAATTAATTAATAACTAATAACTAAAATACTAATAATAATAAACTAATAAAACTAATAACTAACTAAGAACTAAAACTAAATAACTAACTAATAACTAATAACTAATAAAAACTAATAACCAATAATAAATAACTAATAATAACTAATAACTAAATAAAGCTAAACTAATAACTAATAATAAATAATAACTAAACTAAATAACTAAAACTAATAATAACTAAAAATAACTAAACTAAAACTAATAAATTGATAATAGCTAAAAACTAACTAAATAATAATAAACTAACCTAAAACTAATAACTAACTAACTAACTAAAAACATAATAAATAAACCTAATAAACTAATAAATTAATAACTAATAAAAACTAAACTAATAACTAATAAACTAATAAACTAAAAACTAACTAATAACTAACTAAAACTAATAATAAAACTAACTAACTAATAATAACTAACTAATAATAATTAATAACTAATAATAACTAACTAATAATAATAAAAACTAACTAATAACTAATAAACTAATAAAACTAAAATCTAATAACTAATAAACTAAATAAAACTAAAACTAATAATAACTAATAAACTAATATAATAAAACTAATAAACCAAACTAACTAATAATAATAATAATAATAATGACTAAATAATAATAATAATAATAACTAATAAAACTAACTAATAACAAATAACTAATAAATTAAACAATTAAAATTAATAACTAATTAATAAAAACCTAATAATAAATAATAAAACTAAACTAATAACTAACTAATAAACTAACTAATAATAAATAATAAAAATTAATAAAACTAATAACTAAACTAATAAAAATAAAACTAAATAACTAAACTAATAATAACAACTAACTAATAAAAAGCTAAACTAATAAAACTAAAATAACTAATAATAACTAATAACTAAAACTAATAATAATAACTAACTAATAAAACTTAGAACTTAAAACTAAAATAAACTAAATAACTAACTAACAACTAAAAAACTAATAACTAAACTAATAAACTAATAACTAAAAAATAAACTAACTAACTAAAACTAATAATAATAAACTAACTAAAATAACCTAATAAAATTAAACTAATAATAACTAACTAATAAACTAAAAAATAATAAAATAATAAATAAACTAAAAACTAATAAACTAACTAAAAACTAATAAACTAATAACTAATAACTAATAAACTAAAAATAATAATAAAACCTAACCAATAATAACTAAACTAAATAAAAACTAAAATCAAAAAATAACTAAACACTAAATTAACTAATAACTAAAAATAACTAATAAAACTAACTAAAACTTATAAAACTAAACTAAAAACTAATAAATAATAACTAAACTAATAACTAACTAATAATAACTAATAATAAACTAACTAAAATAATAACTAATAAATTAATTAATAATTAATAATAATAAACTAATAAAAACTATTAAACTAAACTAACTAACTAATAATTAACTAACAAAACTAATAACTAATAACTAATAAAAACTAATAAAACTAAACTAAAAACTAGTAATAAAACTAAACTAAAAACTAGTTCCTAATAACTAATAAACTAAACTAAACTAATAAAACTAACAAACTAATAAACTAATAACCAATAAACTAATAAACTAATAAACTAATAAACTAATAACTAATAACTAAATAATAACTAAATAACTAAATTAATAAAACTAACCAATTAATAAATAATAAACTAATAAACTAAATAATTAAATAATACTAAAATAACTAACTAAAACTAACTAAACTAATAAACTAATAACTAATAATAATAAATAGCCTAAACTAAATAACTAATAATAATAACTAAAAACTAAAAATTAATAAACTAATAAACTAATAAAATAACTTAAGTAACTAAACTAAATAACTAAACTAATAAAATAATAATAAAATAAAACTAATAATAAAACTAATAAACTAATAATAACTAAACTAATAACTAATAATAATAACTAATAACTAATTATAAAACTAAAACTAAAAAAACTAAAATTAATAAAACTAAACTAATAATAATAAAACTAAAACTAAGAACTAAATAACTAAATAACTAACTAATAAATAATAAATAAAATAACTAACTAATAACTAATAACCTAATAATAATAATAACTAAACTAATAACTAAACTTAAACTAATAAAACTAATAATAACCTAAACTAATAAAACTAATAATAATAAACAAATAACTAAAATAACAACTAAATTAATAATAATAAAACTAAATAAATAAATAAACTAATAACTAAAAATAACTAAACTAATAATAATAAATTAAAACCTAAAAACTAATAACTAATAATAAAAATAAACTAACTAATAAAACTAAAAACTAAATAAACTAATAACTAACTCATAAAACTAACTAATAAAGTAAAACAAATAATAAAATTAAAACCTAAACCTAAACTAATAAAAATAATAATAACTAATTACTAAAACTAATAATAAACTAATAACTAATAATAAAACTAATAAATAAACTAATAACTAATTAAACTAAAACCTAAAAACTAAATAATAAAACTAAAATAAATAAAGTAATAAATAAACCTAAATAACTAAGCTAATAACTAATAATAACTAATAAATAACAAACTAATAAAAAACTAATAACTAATAATAACTAAATATAACTAAACTAAAAATTTTTAAAAATAACTAACTAAAACTAATAACTAATAAAAATAATAAACTAACTAACTAATAAAACTAATAAACTAACTAACTAATAACTAATAAGAAGTAAACTAACTAAAAAACTAAAAAACTAACTAAACTGATAAAATTAATAACTAATAATAATAAGAACTAATAACTAACTAAAAACTAAGAATAATAAATAATAAATAATAAAACTAATAATAATCTAATAAATAAATAAACTAATAACTAATAACTAAACTAACTAATAAATAAGTAATAAAACTATAATAACTAAATAACTAAACTAATAATAAACTAATAACTAATAACTAAATAAATTACTAAATAAATAACTAAAATAGTAAACTAATAAAACTAAAAACTAACTAACTAATAAACTAATAAATTATTAACTAATAACTAATAACTAATAACTAAAAATACTAAACTAACTAATAACTAATAATAGAACTAAACTAACTAAAAACTAATAACTAAACTAAAACTATAAAACTAAAGAATAACTAAACTAATAACTAACAAATAACTAAAAAAAAAAACTAATAAACTAATAACTAATAAAAACTAATAAAACTAATAAATAATAACTAATAATAACCTAAAAACTAAACCTAATAACCAATAAACCAAAAAATAACTAATAACTAACTAAATATAAATAAAACTGACTAAAATAAACAAATGAACTAAATAACTAATAACTAATAACTAATAACTAAAATGAAAAATAAACTAATGACTAATAAAACTAAATAAACTTATAACTAATAAACCTAACTAATAATTAACTAAACTAATGATTAAACTAATAAACGAATAAACTAATAATAACTAAACTAATAATAAACTAATAAAACTAATAAAACAAATAATAATAAAAAACCTAATAAAATAAATAAATAACTAATAAAACCTAATAACTAATAACTAATAACTAATAACTAAACTAATAACTAATAATTATAATAAAATAGTAATAATAAAACTAAATAACTAACTAATAATAAGTAAACTAAACCTAAAATAACTAAATAATAACTAAATAACTAAACTAAAAATAAAATAAATAACTAACAAAAACTAATAACTAAATAAAAATAAAAAAATAAAAACTAAAACTAATAATTAATAACTAATAATAATAATTAATAATAAACTAAAAACTAATAATAACTAATTAATAACTAATAACTAACTAATAATAAATAAAACCTAATAAACTAAAAAACTAACTAAACAAATAACTAAAAAACTAACTAAATAAACTAATAACTTAACCTAATAACTAATAAAACTATAACTAATAATAACTAATAATAACTAACTAATACCTAATAATAACTACAAACTAAAACTAAATTAATAACTAATAAAACTAATAAACTAATAATAGTAACTAATAAGTAAACTAAATTAACTAATAATAACTAATAAATAATAACTAAAAAAACTAATAAAACTAACTAATAACAAAACTAATAAATAATAACTTACTAATAACAAATAATAACTAATAACTAATAATAATAATAATAATAATAATAATAATAATAATAATAATAATAATAATAATAACTAATAACTGATAACTAAACTAAAATTACCAAACTAACTAACAAATAAACTAATAAAAATAAATAACTAATAAACCTAAATAACTAAAATAAATAAAAATAAAACCTAAACCTAAAATAAAAATTAAATAAACCTAAAACTAAACTAAAATAAATAAAACCTAAACCTGAACCAAAAATAAACTAAAACTAAACCTTAACCTAAACTAAATAAAATAAAATAAATTAAAAATAAACCTAAACATAAATTAAAAAAATAAAACTTAAAAATAAACCTAAAATAAAAACTTTAAACCAAAACCTTAAAAAAAACCTAAACCTAAACCTAAAAATAAAAAATAAAACCTAAATCTAAAAAATAAAATAAAAATAAAACTAAACTAAAAAATAAACCTAAACCTAAACCTAAACCTAAAAATAAACTAAAATAAAAAACCTAAACTAAAATAAATAAACTTAAAATAAATAAACTAAACTAAATAAAAATAAAAGTAAACCTAAATATAAATAAAAAATAAACTAAACTAAAATAAATAAAAAATAAACTAAATAAACCTAAACTTAACGATTTACATAAAAAAAAACAATTTAAAAAAACCCTAACCCTAAACCCTAAAAAACTTAAACTCTAAATTCTAAACACTAAACCCTAAACTCTACATAATATTAACTAATAAACTAATAAACTAATAATTAATAATAATAAATAATAACTAATAACTAATAATTAATAAAAACTAATAAAAACTAACTAACTAATAACTAATAAAACTAATAATAACCTAAACTAATAATAACTAATAATAACCTAAACTAATAATAACCTAAACTAATAAAAAAACTAAAACTAATAAAGTAATAAACTAATAACTAATAACTAATAACTAAAACTAAAATAATAACAAAACTAATAATAACATAACTAAAAACTAATAATAATAACTAAATAATAAATAATAATAAAAATAAACTAAAAACTAAAGCTAAAAACAAAAACTTAATAAAACTAATAAACTAGTAACTAAACTAATAATAACTAATAAATAACTAGTAATAACTAAAAAATAATTAATAACTAATATACCTAAATAATAAATAACTAATTAATAAACAAATAAACTAAAGACCAAAACTAAAACTAATAACTAAAAATACAAAAACTAATAACTAATAATAACTAAATACCTAACTAAAACTAACAAATAAACTAAATTACTAATAACTAATAATAACTAATAACTAACTAATAAATAATAACTAATAATAATAATAATAATAATAAACTACTAAAACTAAAACTAAACATAACTAATAATAACTAAAACTAACTAAGCTAATAACTAATAATAATAATAATAATAATAATAATAATAATATATAACTAATAACTAATAACTAATAACTAATAAAACTAAAATAATAACTAATAACTAATAATATTGAAACTAATAAACTAATAACTAATAAACAAATAAAACTAACTAAACATAACTAATAAAAATTGACTAAAATAACTAAATAAACTAATAACTAAATAACTAAAAATAACTAAATAAACTAATAAAAACTATTTAATAAATAATAAATAATAGATAATAAATAACTAACTAAACTAATAACTAATAAAAAACTTATCTAAAAAACTAGTAATAACAAATAAAACATATAAAACTAAAACTAATAACTAAATAAACTAATAATAATGAATAATAAATAACTAATAATAATAATAAACTAGTAAAACTAAAATTAAACCTAAAAAATAATTAATAAAACTAAAAACCTAATAAGACTAATAATTAATAATAAATAATTAAAACTAATAACTAATAAACTAATAGTAAACTAAAACTAATAAAACCTAATAACTAATAATACTAATAAAAATAACTATTAATAACTAATAATAATAAAACTAACTAATAATAACTAATAATAACTAATAAACTAAAAAACTAAGAAACTAAAACTAAATAACTAACTAAACTAATAACTAATAAATAAGAAACTAATAACTAATAAAACTAATAAACTATTAATAACTAAACTAATAATAATAAATAACTAAAACTAATAATGAATATAATAAACTAATAACTAACTAATAACTAACTAATAATAACTAATAAGTAACTAACATCTACTAAAAACTAAACTAAACTAACTAAATAATAGCTAAAAATATACTAATAACTAATAATAAAATTAAATAACAAATAATATAAACTAAATAACTAAACTAATAACTAATAAATAAAACTAAATTGGATTGAACTAAGCAATCATCCTAAGGTGATTAACTACCTTGAATTGGGTCAAACCAAGTCAACCTTTAGCCCAAATGAGACCTAAACAAACCAAAACCCACCATATGCCAAATTTATTGAAACCATTGACAACCCACTCATGATCAAAGATTGAATATGACCAAAACATCAATTGAGCCAAACCAAGTGCAATTGGCCATTTGACCTAAGTTGACCCAAATTGGCCTAAAAATCCAAAATGGGTCAAATCATGATTTGATCCAAATTGATTACAATCAATGGCTCAAGTTCATTCCAAATCAGTTATTGAACTTGACCAAAGCCATGATTGGGCCCAATTTGACTAATTGGCCAACTTGACCCAACCTAGCCCAAATTGGCCTAAAGGGTCAAATTGGCCAAAATCCAAATTAAACCCAAATCAAACCAAACCAAAGCCTACAATTACTTTCAATCAACCAATTGAACTTGACTCAGCACCTAACCCAACCTAATTAGGCAACTTGACCCATTTGACCATTTTGAATCCAAATGAGTTAAATTCAAACCTAAGCCAAATTAAGCAAAACTAATTGAACCAAAACATCCCAAATCATCATATGAACCTAACTCGAGCCTTGGTTTGACACAATTAGAATAATTGGTCAACCCAACATAACTTAACCCAAATGAGCCTATTTTGACCATATAAAGCCAAATCACCCAAAGCTACCTTATGGAACCTTGGTGGCTAACCCGACCCAAATTGACCTTAAGCCCAAATCTAAGTAGGACCCAATCCAAGGGAATTGACCTATGTGCAAAGCTCTTTGCATAGGATTCTTTCCATAAATGGCAAAGTCCACTTGGCCTTTCCCATAGCAACCCTCCACTTGCCAAATGAGGCATTGCTAAGATATCCTAGCCCAACCTAAACACCTGGAAATTTCCATGGACCAAAGGTAATCCGTCCTCCTAATCCTCATGGCTGAACACCATGGACACAAGGAAGGAGCAATCCCACAGGATCTACCTAAATCCTCCCTTGGGTGGCCTGATATAGCTTCGAACACTCATGGTGAACCACATGGCACCGATGGTGACCCCTCGGTAGTCGTATGCAATGCAAAAAATCAAAGAGCTAATTTTGTCCATCCATCAAATGCAATTGAGGGGTATACCCCCTCAATTCGAGTGAAAAACATCACAATTGGCATTGAGTGAGTTCCCTAAGTATTATCAAACCTCCTTAGAGCCTTCCCAAAGCCTCCCCGAGCTCCCTTCATCTGAATTCCCCATTCCCTTGTGCAACCAAAATAGGACACTCCCTTCCTGTGCAATACTCCTCCTCCACTTGATCAAATCTCAATTCCTTGCATCCACACCATCCTCATACTTCACCGAAGCCAACCAAATCATCCCCGATCCTTCCTGACCACCAGAGACTGGAGTTCGATTGAAGTTGAGGCTTCTCAACAAGGCTTCCTCTCTACTAGACAAAGCTACCTCCGTCGATCCCACTGCCAGACATTTGCTCCGATAAGGTAATTTTGCAAAACTAAGCTCCCTAGAAAAAATAGGTTGGTCCTTTGTAAAGTGAATGTCATTTTCAGTCGATCTTAGACGTTAGATGTGTGTGTCTCTCTTCCCCGAAGGTGTGAGATGAATTTGGAGACAATCCAAGCTCGGGTGAGCTTAGATTGAATGGGGAAAGATGAACGACATCCGTCTTTTGCCGCTCACAAATGGGACAGATCACAGACTGTCCATTCCACATGATCAGAATGGACGGTCATGATCTAATCCCGCATTAGAGCCCCTGATTTCTCCTCTAAACCATGGATTGAATCATGGTCATCTGATCTTAGATCAGAAGGTCCACGAGAAAAGTGCAACCGCTGCCATATGAGTTAGCATGGTGATGTGACAACTTAAATAGCCAATCCCATCACACCACATACCACATCAGCATGCCGCATCAGCCACCATGTGGCCCGATTTTAAGGGTTTAATTAAGCATAATTAATCTATTTTTAAGCCTGAAACTTCTAAAATCATAATTAATCCTAGAAAAATAAAAAATACAAATGAGGGCTCATTTTGAAGATATTTTAGAGTAGAATCTAGACAAATTATTATAAATAAAATTTGAATAGTGATTTTGGATTAATTAAGGTTTAATTAAAATTTTAATTAGCTTAATTACTCTTTTTTTGTGGATGTTTAGGGAAATGACCTCTGCCTCCCCTTTTTTTTGAAATTTTATTGGTTGCTTAATTAGGGAAATTAATTAATTAAGCCTTAATCACTCTCTTAATTTAATTAGTGATAATTAGTGAATTAACAATGACTTAATTAATTATTTAAGCATAATTACTTTTGTTGAATAGTAAGGGAGCTTAGGGAATATGATTGGGATAATTTTTTCTAATTCATTTCCTAAGTTTTCTTTACTTTTTGAAATCAAATTAATCAATGATTAATGAAGTAATTAATTGTTTAATTAATTATTTAATCTTCAAGATAAAATCAGAGCTTAAAGTGATCAAATATGGGACTTAGGGATTGAGATTAAGGTCACTTTCTTGATCTCTTTTCTTAAGTTAATTTCATTTCATTAATTGAACATGCTAATGCTTAACCAAATGGATTAATGAGCTTAATTAACTCAACCTAAGATTGAATTCACATCTAATTACCTTTAATCAATTTTGGGTAGCCCTTTAGATGTTTAATAGTCTAAAAGTATTTAATGAAATTATGGTTAGCTTACATGTGTAAGAAAATCATAAAAGTAATTAATTAAATCCCTTAAGCCTAATTAACTATTAATCATTAGCCAATTGCATTAGGCCCCTTTCATTTCTTAGGAGCATTACTAATTTACTTTTCATGTGGTTGCATATCATATTGGCTCATTATTAATTAGTTAATTAACTTAAGGCAATATAGGTAAGGGTTAATTAATTGACTTAATTCATACCCTAACCTAATTAAGACATAAAATCAACTTAACTAATATTCATTAAACCAAATTAACTCCCACATGGGGGATGGGATTAGGATTAGAAAACCTCTTTCACATTTCTTAAATCAAATCAAACATGAAAATGAAATGACATTAAAGAACTTCAATTTACTTTAAATAATCTTATGTAGTATGATGATCCTTAAGACTTAGTTGGATTGAATGAAATTATATGCTTGTGTCTCTTTATTTCTTTCCAATCATGCTAAAATATTGTATGCCACTTGTACTCATGCATCCATGTCTTTTAAATTAATCAAATGAAAATGGTTTCCTTTATGTTAATTTGCATGTGTTGGCTTAATTAAAAATATGTGTGGCTAGTATCACTTTTAACTCTCAAATATATTTTCAAAATTTTATTAATGAATGAATATATTGTAACTTTAGTTTTATATACATAGGAAATGCAAGTGAATATAAATTTAGTGTAAGAAGTGAAGTTTCTTTTTTATATTCATGTGTTGATTTATATAAGTAAAAATGTTAGCGGGTATATTAATTTGGATATCCCAAGGATGCACGGCTTTAAGTAGCTCAAATGAGGTTCCTACCTCATTCCCTTGGTGTGAAATAATGGCGACGTACTTGCTCGATTTCATTCTTATGCATTTGGACATTAGAATTTAGATAGAGCTTTAATTCATTTACACAAAATAAATCAATCAAATCAAAATACAATTTTTTGCATGGCTTTCTATTCTTGTAGTTGTTTATACATCCATATATATCTAAGGATAGTGGGTATATTAGTCTGGGCATTCCAAGGATGCATGACTTTAAGTATCCCCAAGGAGGTTCCTACCTCGTTCCCTTGGTGTAGAATAATGGTGACGTACTTGCTTAAAACTTTTATACATGTGGATGTGTACTTAGCTAATGAATGAAAACTCCTTTTTTCTATTAAAAATATATACATTCATGCTCTGTTTGATTGGTTGAGTTGATTAGTCATGTGATTTAAGGTTCTTTCCTTATGCTTTTGCATAAGAATTTAGATAGTGCTTTAAATTAATATGATAAAATCATTCAATCAAATGAGATATTAATTCCAAATATGTTTACTCACATTCATCATTTAAGTGTGCTAAAATACAAATTTCATGTATAGCTATGCTTAGAATTTATTCATAAGCATGATATGTATGATAGAAAGAAATGAACAAACATGTGTTATGTGATAATAATTTATTTCAACTAATCTTAAGATGTCTTTCTTATTGAATGAGTTTATTTGAAGTGAACCTAAACTTAGGACTAATTAAAACATGTAATAAGTCACTAAAGGGAATTAATTAATTAATTTGCTTTAGATGTGACTTAAGGTAGGGATAAAAGAGAGTGATCCTCTCTTTTCTTCTCTTTATAACACTTAGTTTTTGAGTGTAGGTCAAGTGAAATAAAAGAAAACATTAAGTAAAATTTGCAAATTAGTTAAACCATTTAAAGTGAAACCACCCTTCATAATTAAATGTCCTTCATACTTAGAAAATCTTAACTCTAAAACCTAGTTAGGACATACCACACAAATCTTAACACACACATTAGATGAGGTCACCACTTCTAGCTTTATGTTAAGGTGGTGTATGGTTTGATATATATTTTTTTATGATGTAATGTTGTAGACTAGATGTTAGGGTGTATATTTCATAGACTGGATGTTAGGCCATGATTAGCCTAATTATGTTTTCTATAGAACATTATGCTTAAGGCGTGCTTAAAATAAATATAAATGCTCTCTTTTGCAGGTTGCTTAACCCTTAAGCATAATCTACATTAGGACAGGTGGACTTGGTTACCCATGTGATGGGTGCTAAGTCCAAATTATTCATATAATTTCTTCAGTTGTATGGTGTGTTTAGCTAATACTTGTTTTACAGGTGTAGTTAGATTTAATTTTTCATTCTTTTAATCTAATTGTGCATTAAGAATTTGGTTAAGTGTTATGGGGGTTAAGGATAAACATTGGCCAAAGGGTTTAATCTTGGGGTGCCATGTGATGCTTAGGAGCCTTTTAAATCAAATGAAGCAAATAAATAATGAAATAGAGGGAGCATGAAGACTTGAAGATCCTCCATAACACTTATCATTTTGTAATTTGTAATTATTCTTTCACATACCGTGTTGTATAAGGGTAGAGCTCGACTACCCATTTCCTATTTGGGTTGTACAGTGGTACCCGACTGCATTAGCCTATTATTCTTTCACGTTGAGGTTAAAATTGTTTAATGATTTGTTTATATTGTGTAATAAAAATGGCATGTATTTTCTTAGTTTCTTCATATATGATGATTTAATGTGTGGCCTAGTCCATTTAGGCTCTTAGGAAAAAATAAATTTTCTACCCCAACTACAACTCATAACTAAATTTTCTAAAATAACTCATAAATTCACATAAACCCTAGGACATAATCAAGATAATAAAATATTTAGCAACCCCTTTGCTGGATGTTGTATGCTTAATATCATGCATGTCATTTTGTTTCACTCTTGCTAAGAGAGGGTTTCCATCTTTGCCAGATAGAAAAAGGCTTGACCTTTGAGAGCCTATGTTGGAAAACATCTCTTTCTCTTTTGATTTAGCCCATAAACCATTTCATCATACATTTAAGCATATAAAATCTTGTGTGTAAATAATAAAACCTAGATCTTACAAAATATATGACTTGACCACATGGTTTTAAATTGTAGGAGGTTAGCTAGGCCACTCCATGCGTATAAGTCCATGGTTGGGTAGTTTACCCTCTCTTATTGAGGTAAATAATATACCCACTTTCGCCTTAGATTTAGGTTATGCTTTAGCCATTATTGAAGCTCCCTAGATTTAAGATCTAAGGTTGTTATTTTCCTTTGGGGCTATAAGCATAAATCATCACCTTTTAGGCATCTCCATAATCTTATATTGTGGCATTATAAGCCCTAGATTTCTAATAAAATTTCAACTCGAATATATAATTCTCCTCAATTTTTAACATATAAAGCCTAGCCATAAGATAGTTTGGGATGCTCACTAGGCTTCCTAGTATCATGAGCATCCCCTACTCATCTCCTTTTGGTTATGATAATAAATCTCTCCTTTCGATCTATCCCATTTTATTTTCCAAACATAACCAATTTATTGATAGTCCTATCTTGAATTCTTTGGAGATAATAATTGCCTCCTTTAATCCAGAGGATTTATAAAGAACTCACCTTCCTTAGGATGTAATTAACTATGGGGGCTTGCCCCCATAGGAAACTTTAGAACTTGATTTAAATAAACCCTACATTATTCATCCATGTAAAGTAGGAAAAAAAATCTCTAGTACTTTCGAAGACCCATCATGCCTTAGGAGTCCTTATTAGGTGATTAGGTCCATCATAGGGTAATGATTTCTATCTTTTGAGATAGTGCACTATTCCTCGATGTTGTACCTGATCATCTTAATAAGTACATCCTTAGATCTATGTGGTGTCCCCCCCCCCCTCATATACACACACACTACACATAACCAAAAATAAACACCATAATAACTCCAGGGAATTTTATAGGATTCATTATTAGACATCTTGAGATTGAGATCGATCTAGAGAAGATGGAAGCAATATTGGAAATGTCACCCCCTAAAAGTCTAACCTAACTCAGATCACTCTAAGAGAGATTGGCATCTCTAAGACACTTTATATCCAACCTATCAGGTAGATGTCAACCATTCTCAACACTAGTCAAGAAAGATGCCAAGTTCAAGTGGGATGACAAATTCCAACATGCATTTGAAAGTATCAAGTAGTATCTTATGATGCCACCAGTCCTAACTGCCCCTATCCCAAGCAAACTCCTCATACTCTACACTATTATAATAGATGACTCTCTTGACACTATGTTGGCTCAAGCCAATGATAAGGGGAAAGAGAATGCACTCTACTGTCTCAGCTGTTATTTGATACTTATTGAGGTGAACTATCCACCCATTGAGAAGCAATGCCTAGCTTTGATCTTCACAGCCTAGAAGCTATGGCATTATATGCAATCTCATAAACATGATTTCTAGAGTCAATCCACTACAATATCTTATCACAACTGATGCCATTTGGACGGTTGGCATAATGGTCTATGATTTTATCATAGTTCGATATCACACACGTATCCCTCTATGTAGTGAAAGGATATGGACTTGCGAACTTTCTAGCAACACATCCATTTCCTGTAGACTCCCTGCTCAGTGATGATCTTCCGATGAACAAATTGTAAACTTAGGGGATGCAAATGTTCAATGTTGGGAGATGTACTTTGATGGTGCAGCTTTCTCTCAAAGAGGAGAAGAACCAATCTACTCTCCCAAGTAAGGTAAGGGTAAGGATAGTCCTCCTCACACCAGACCATGATATGATGAGATTCTCATACCATTTATCTGAACCTTGCTCTAACAATGAAGCCAAATATGAGGCTCTGATTGCAAGTCTAGAGCTAGCCATCTCATTAAGAATCTAAAATATTAGTAATTTTTGGGATTCATAACTAGTTGGTAACCAAATTATTAGATATTATAAGGTTATGAAGCCCAAACTTCTTTACTATCATAAGTACATCATGGAGTTACTAGCCTAGATCCTAGAGGTCATAATTTATAAGATTCCTCGAGGAGAAAATGTCATAGGTGATGCCTTAGCCAAACTCGCTAAAGAATTGGTGTGTTCGAAAGGTGCATTCATATTAATAGAGATTCATAATAGATGAATTCTGCCTCTTATTGACATTATACTCATCAATAAATATGCTCTTGAAGGGGAGGTTACTATTATCGAAAGGGATGAAGAGCTTGATTGGAGGCAATCCTTCATTGATTACCTAAATAAAAGAAAACTACCTCAAGAGAAGTCTGAAGCCCATTAAGTAAAGTAGAGGGCTCTCTCCTACGGCCTCATTGATGGTTTCTTATATCGATGGTCCTTCGATCATATTTGGTTATGCTATTTAGACAAATGTGAATCCTATAAGGTCGTGACCGAGGTGCACTCAAGGCTATGTGGAGCTCATCAATCTGGCTCCAAGATGCAAGCCAAAATCAAAAGACTTTGGTATTATTGGTTGATAATGATCACATATTGCATAGACATAGTGAAGCATTGCCACCAATGCCAAGTGCATGGAGTGGTTCTACACCAACCACCTAACATTCTACATCCAATTTTAGCCTCGTGGCCATTCAAGTGTTGGGGTACTGACATAGTGGGTCTAGTTGATCTTTCATCGGCAAAGGGTCATCGCGTTCTAGTAGCTATAGACTATTTCTCCAAGTGGGCAAAGGCGATTTCACTGGAAGTCAAATCTCAAAGATGTGCTCCAATTCATCGGAACCATATCATATAGATTTGGAGTGCCTTGCCAAATCATATCTAATAATGGTACTATCTTCAAAAGAAATAAGATCAATAACTTTGCCTGAAGACATAACATTGACTAGAGATATTCTACCATCTACTATCCATGGATGAATGGTTTAGCATAAGCCTTCAACAAAACTCTCATCCAAAGACTCAATAAAATGCTTGATGACAACAAATAATAATGGCACGAGTAGCTAGTTGAAGCTTTATGGGCTTACTACACTACCTATAGAACTCCAACAGAATCTACCACATTCTTCTTAGTGTATGGATCTAAAGCCATTCTGCCTTTAGAGGTTCAACTCCCATCATTAAGGATAGTTGTAGTAAAATCACAACTAAGAAAAATGCTAAATTGTAGTTGGAAGAACTCGAAGGTTTGGAGGAGAGATACTTACGAGCATGTCAAAAATTCAAGTTGTATAAAGGTATAATGGTTCATGCTCATAATAAGTTGGTTCGCCCTAGCACTTTTTGAGTTAGAGAGATTATTTTATTTTTATGGAGACTAATTATGACCCATCACAAGATGGAAGGCAAGTTTGAACCTACTTGGGAAGGCCCTTTAGCCATAGAAAGGTGTGGCTCAACGATCAACCATAAAGGTGAATGACCAATGCTTATGATCAATAGGATTTACCTAAAAAATATTATTCATAAACAATGTCCCAAATAATTTTTCATCAATAAAATTCATTTTAATTGAATTCATTTAATTTTATTGTGTTAAGAGAACTGAGTGGCATCCTAATTACTTGCACAACAAAAAAAATTGCACACAAACACAAAAAAAATCAAACACAAATCCATTCGCCTTGGACTACTTTAAATTAAGATAAGACCCCTAGTGGTAGTCACTTATTAGCTACTCTAGTCAGGTTTAATTCACCACTTGCCAATGAATTGCCCTAGTAGTTGCCCTTGCCTAAAAAGATGTGAGTCCCTATGTTGTTTTCTAGCTTGGCCATTGCAAACCAATGAGCCCCTTTTGTCAGCTCGATGTACTTTACTATATAGCTAGTAAGTCATCCTGATAGCTAATTATGTTTTTAAAGATGTGATTCTCTTTCTTTCTTGGTCAAACTATCGTGTGCTGACTGGGTCTAAATATATATCTGAGGGTTAGGGTAAGACCCCTGGTGGCTCCTCTCCCTCTTGACTACTTCAAGCCCAAGTTCAATCATCTTCATGACCCCAGGCTTAGTAGTCGCCCTTGATCAGATAGTAATTATCTAGTCGATGATAGACTATCCTGACAGTCAGTTTTCGCTAAGGAAGATGTGAGTCCCTAATATTTTCTTCCTAGATTGGTCATTGCAATGTTGTTCGTCTTGCTGATAGCAACCCACCCGACAGATGACACCACTCAGGTAAGTGTGGGTCCCCACGCTTTCTCCCTAAGTCAACCACCATATACTTACAGGCTTCATAAATTTTAGAGATTAGAATAAAACCCCCAAAGGCACCTTCCTTGTGGGCATTCTATTTGGATTATACTTCAAGACACCAAATAAACATGACTCAGGTTATTGCTGGATTAAGCAGTTCCTGTTTCCTAGTAGCCACCTTTTTGGTTGGATGACATCATTCTATGGATGCACGGGCTATCTTTTTGGGCTAGTAAATCTAAGGTAGGTCAAATCCCCTGTGGCTCCCCCTTAGTGTGGCTCATCACAAGTTGATAAGGTCCACACTAAATAAATAACCAAAAATAAAATAACATCTCTTATGGATTAGGGTAAGACCTATAGTGGCACCTTTTCCCAAGTAGGCATCTTATTTTCTCATATAGCAAAACTCCCTATAGGATTGACCTTCACTAGTTCAAGATGAGGTAAGATCCCAAGTGGCTCTCACTTAGTAGTCTCCCTAGGTTGGGTTTGGCTTGCTATGTGATTAGCAAGTTACCCTAGTGATTGATTCTACTTTGAAAGATGTGAGTCCCCTAGCTTTCTTCCTAGTTCAACCATCACAAATTGATGGACAACCCTTAGGTTGGATAGCCTCTACTGTATGGTTGGTAGACTATCCCTTTGAGTCAGTCAATCTAGGTTAAGTCTAGTCTTTTATAGCCCTTCTATAGTGTGACTCACTGCAAACTGATTGGGTCCATTTGCATATGCTTAGGGTTAAGACCATGCCCTCGAGACCCCTTTCCATAATGACTTATTTAGGATTGGATCAAGCTATTATGGCCCCTCTCCTAGTAGTTTCCCCTTTAGTTTGAGGGGCGTCATCTTACGAAAAGGTGGACTGCTCTTTTGAGCTAATAAATCTAAAGCAAGTGTAGGCTTTTAAAGCCCCTCCTTAGTGTGTGCCATCACAAACCAATAGTGTTCATATCTCTTTAGAAATCAAATATAAATCAAAATCAACATGAATTACCAAAGTCATACAAAATTTATCAAATAAATCAATTAACCAAACTAAATTAATCAAACTACACCAACTCCAATCTAAATCTTAGTCATCTTTAATAAGGTCCTAACTCATGCCCTTGGCATGATTCAATCCCTAAAAAAATTTTCTTTTTGTATTTAATACAAATAAAACTTCAAACAATAATTCTTAGCAAATCTTCATTCATGCCCTTGGCATGACTTGTTGCCCTGTATGATCATTCTTTGTATCCTCAACACTAAACTAAACCGTGAATAAATCAAGCCAAATGCGGACAATCTTCCTCCCATGCCCCTGGCATGAAATCAAAATGAACTTAATTACATTAAGATCTAAGTTTCTTTTACCCCTCCATTTAGGTATGAACAATCTTCATTGATGTTCATGAACTTCTTGAATGCTATTGATCATCTCAGTCCATGCTAATGCATGAGGTGAACCTTGTCAATTATACTTCACCTATTGGGGTCCTTTTGTTGACCTCACTTTTGGAGTGAGGATTGATCCCTACTATCTTAGACATAGGAACCTTCTAAACACTTGGACTTCTTTAGTACTAGGACACTTCTAGTGATTAAGGGAACACTAAACTTAAATCTAGAGACTTATAAGGCATAACACTAAGCCTAGAGTTTACCTTAGGACAAATAGATTTCACTTTCCTAAGGCCTGAACCAAAACTCATATCCATCCACTCATCCAAACTTAAGTTCATGTAGATGGATCTAAACCAATTCCAACCTATTCAGTTAGTCTTAATTGAATTTGATTCTCCAATCCAAGCTCCAAGCCAAATCAACATGAACTTTAACCTGAGTTGACCCACCATAATCCTATAACTCCATTCAAACACATTCAAATAAGCTAAATCAAATTTGATTTTTTCAATCACTCTAATTATTCAATGGATCATTTCAAACTACTCCAACATTTGCATTCAAGCCAATTAAACCAATGAGAATTTGATCAACTCAAGTTAGCCCATTTGACCTAAAAGGTTCAGTTGAGTTAAAACCTAATTAAGTTCAAATCAATTATAATCAAAGCCACCAATAAACTTTCAATTTATCATTGAACATGTCCCAAATATCCATAACCCCAATTGGTCCAAGTTGACTTGACCAAGTCACTTAACCCAAAGTGACCTAAAAGGGGTACTTAAGCCAAAGTCCAATTAAACTCCCATTATATCAAATCAAGTCATCCAATCACTTCATTGATTATTATAGGTCCCTATTGAACACTCCACTACAATAAATTGAACTTAATAAACCTAATTTGGCCTCCTGACCCAAGTTGACCCAAATTGACCTAAAGGGACAAATTGGGCCATACCATGTTCTAAGCCAATCTAATTATAATCAATGATTCTCCTCAACCATAAATTGAGTATTGAACACACACAAACTAATTGAACCTAATCAAGCTAATTTGGACCCTTTGACCCAAAGAGTCAAATTTAACCAAATCAAATCTTAGACCAAATTGGTTGAAACTAATGCTTCCAACCAATCACCATTTTAACATTAAACATGATCCAACCTTCAATTGGACCCAATTTGGTCAACCCAACCCTATTAGCCTACTTAGCCCAATTTAAACTAAAGGGTCAAATTAAATCAAATCTCCATAATTCAAATCAATTAAAATCAACTCTTCTTCCAATCAATTATAATCGACCAATTGAACATAGACTTAATCCATGCTCAAGCCAATTTGGCCAATTTGGCCAATTTGATCAAATTGGTCAACATGACAATTTAAACATTTCTAAAACTTTAGACAAACATACTTCTAAAGCTTAATTAAAACACACCACACTAAGCCTTAGCACACACATTAGAATGCTAAGTAACCAATTCTAATGTTAAGTTAGGCCAGTGTATGATGTATTTTATTTTATGATGTAATATTTTAGACTGGATGTTAGGATTATTTATGTAGACTACAGTCGTAGTAATAATTTTTATGCAGGGGATTGTGCTAAACAAACTAATGTGATAATAAATTTATATAAATGTTCTTACTTACAAGTACTGCTTATGCCCCTAAGCATAATCCAATTAGGACAGGTGGGTTTGGCTAACCAAGTGTAGGGTGCTAAGTCCAAATATGTGAAATATAATTGTTTGGCTTGTATGCTTATTTAGCATACTATTATTTTGTAAGTGTAGTTAAATTTCATTTTTATAAATATATAATTTTTATAATAGGATTAGGATTATTTCTATGGAGTTTAGGATGAGCAGTGGATAGAAGGCAAAGACTTAGGAGGCCCTATGAAGTCTAGAGTAAATATATCCAAGGAAAGGAAAGAAGAATAAAGACTGAAACCCCTAGGAGGCCCTATGAAGTCTAGAGTAAATATATCCAAGGAAAGGAAAGAAGAATAAAGATTGAAACCCCCATAGCATTCATTTTAAATGTAATATTCAATTGTAATATGGGTTGCTAACCAACTTTCTTTTCTTCTGAGCTATACGGTAGTACCTAGCCGCACCGACGTCTTATTATTTTTTTTTGCGAAATTTAAATGTTTAGTTTGTGCAATAGAAATAGAATCCTTTTCATAGGTTTCTTAAAATATGATGATTTGATGTGTGGCCTAGATGGGGTAGGCTCTTTAGAAAAAAAATTAAATTTTCTATCAGTAAATAACTCATAACTAAATTTTAACACAACTCATAAATTTATTATAAAGCCTAGGTTCTTAAGCAAGATAATAAATGATTTGGTAACCCCTTAGCTGAATGATTGTATGCTCTAACAACATGCATATCATATTGTGTCACTCTTAGATAGGGATGGTCTCCACTCTTGCATGAAAGGGGATATGCTTGACCTTTAAGAGTAATCCCTTATAGTGGAGAACACCTCTTCTAATTGATTTAGCCTATGACTTAATTTTATCATGCATATAGGCATAATTATTCCAAGTTTTGATCCAAAAATAAATGTGTCAAATGATTATAAGGAAGAAAAATTTATAAATTTTCAACATTAGTCTAAGTCATGTTTACATACCAAACATTATCAAGTCTCTTGGGGAGTGACTTTGGGACTCAAACTTCCTTCCCAATTGAATAACAGCCTGGCTATCTTTCATTTACATAAGACTAGCCTACATGGGTTTGAAGCATAAGAGGTGTTAACTAGCAACCACTCCAAGCGGTTGTAAGTCCAAAAGAGTTGGGATGTGTCTATTCTCTCTTATAGAGGTAAACTATTATATCCCATTTTCTTGATTAGACTTAGGTTATGCTTCTAGCTTATTCTAAAGTAGTTTAGATTTAGGTTATGAGGCTACTTATTTCATTTGAGCTATGTGTATAAGTCATTACCTTTCAAGCATTTCCACAATCTTGTGTTGTTAGACTATAAGGTCTAGCATTCTAATGAGATTCCAACTTATAAAGCCCCAGTAGGCTTCCTAGTATCTTGGGTGCTCCCTACTTATCTTCCTATGAAATCTATAAATAAGACTTTCTATTTAAACTTTTCCATTTGATTCCCTAAAAGTATCTAATTTTTTGATAGCCTAGCTTTGAAATCTTTGGAGATACATATTAATTACTTTAATCGAGAGTGTTCTTAGAAAATTCTAATTCCCTAAGATGTAATTAACTATGGGAGCTTGCTTCCATAAGGAACTAAAGAGCCTGACAAAAAATAAACCCTACTTTACTTATCCATGGAAAGTAAGGAAAGATCTATGGTATATATGTAGACTCATCTGCCTTAGGAGTCATTATTAGGTGATTAGGTCCATTGTAGGGTGATGTTTCTATCTTTCAACATACTACATCATACCTTAATGTCGCACCGGGTCACTCTAATAAGTACCCCCTAAGATCTGTGTGGTGTCCCTATGACTCCAAATTAAAATACCACAACCAAAAATATCTTTTTCTTTGGATCCGATAAGCGAGTGTACTTCTCATAGAATGACAACTATACTCATCCAAATGTATTTCTTCGTATTGAATTCGAATCTATCTATAGAGTAAAGCTTCCTTCTGAGATTTAGTTATTTAATTTTATTATTAGTTAGTTATTATTAGTTTTATTAGTTTTTATTAGTTATTAGATTTAGTTTAGTTAGTTTTATTTAGTTATTAGTTTATTATTTAGTATTAGTTAGTTATTAGTTATTAGTTTAGTTTTATTATTAGTTTTTATTAGTTATTAAAATATTTTTTATTAGTTTTTAGTTATTATTATGGTATTATTAGTTTTTTTTAGTTTAGTTTAGTTAGTTTTATTAGGTGATTTAGTTTTAGGTTTATTAGTTTATTATTATTAGTTTTATTAGTTATTTTTATTAGTTAGTTAGTTATTTAGTTTATAGTATTTAGTTAGTTTTTATAGTTACCATTAGTTTTAGTATTAGTTTTAGTTATTATTTTATTAGTTATTAGGTTTAGTTAGTTATTATTTGGTAATTTATTTATTAGTTTTATTTTTTTTAGTTATTTATTAATTATTGGTTTAGTTTTTTCTATTATTATAGTTATTTAGTTATTAGTTATATTAGTTTGAGGTTTAGTTTTAGTTAGTTATTTAGGTTTTATTAGTTATTATATTTATTATTAGTTTAGTTTAATTATTATTAGTTATTAGTTTATTATTATTAGTTAGTCAATATTATTTTTAGTTAGTTTAGTTAGAATTATTATTATTATTATTAATTATTAGTTTGTTTTGTTAGTTTTTAATTTATTAGTTTATTAGTTAGTTAGTTTTAGTTTAGTTTAATTTATTTATTATTAGTTATTAGTTTGTTATTTTATTAGTTATTATTATTAGTTTAGTTATTATTTTTATTAGTTATTTTTAGTTAGTTATTATTATATTATTAGTTATTTTTTTTTAGTTAGTTATTATGTTGTTAGCTATTATTATTATTATTAGTTATTAGTTATTAGTTAGTTATTAATATTAGTTATTATTAGTTATTATTATTATTTAGTATTATTTATTAGTTTATTTTATTGTTATTTTTTAGTTTAATTATTATTAGTTTATTTAATATTATTTTTTATTATTATAGTTATTAGTTATTAATATTATTATTATTATTATTTGGTTTAGTTTTTGTTATTAGTTATTAGCTTTAGTTACTAGTTAGTTTTTAGTTTTATTATTAGTTTATTAGGTTTTAGTTTAATAGTTAGTTATTAGTTTAGTTTTAATTAGTTTATTAGTTTTATTATATATTATTATTATTTTAGTTATTATTAGATAGTTATTTATTATCATTAATTGTTAGTTTTAATTTTTAGTTATTAGTTAGTTATTTATGGTTTTAGTTTTAGTTAGTTTATTTATTATATACTTAGTCATTACTTTATTAATTATTTTATTTATTAGTTAGTTTTAGTTAGTAATTTGTTAGTTTATTAGTTTTTTTAGTTAGTTAGTTATTATGAGTTATTATTAGTTATTAGTTTTTTATTAGTTTAGTTATTTATTAATTAGTTTTATTAGTTTATATTAGTTATTAATTATTAGTTAGTTATTAGTTATTATTATTTAGTTTAGTTTATTAGTTTATTAGTTTTTATTAGTTTAATTATTTATTATTAGTTATTTATTTATTAGTTTTATTAGTTATTATTAGTATTATTAGTTATTTTAGTTTAGTTTTTAAGTTTTTAGTTAGTTATTAGTTTAGTTTATTTTAGTTAGTTATTAGTTAGTTATTAGTTTAATTATTTAGTTTAGTTAGTTATTAGTTTTTAGTTATTACCTTATTAGTTTATTAGTTTCATTTTATTAGTTATTAGTTTTAGTTAGTTAGTTTTTAGTTATTGTTATTAGTTATTATTGGTTATTAGTTTATTATTCTTTATTATTAGTTATTATTAGGTTTAGTTTATTAGTTTATTTGTTTTTTATTATTAGTGTTTTTTACTTTAGGTTTAGTACATCTTTCACCTTCTATAGTATCTAATCTATTGTATAAATCACTAAAAGATAATTTTTTTGCATCATATATTGCTTTCTCAGAATCTATAGGCCATTTTATATCTTTCTCAATTCTTCAAGTTTTTACACCTAAACCAAGTTTTATAACAATGCTTCTTATTTCTTATCTTTTCTTGCACACTCTGACTCCACCACAAACTATTTTTATTAAAAGAAGTTTTTCCTTTTGATTCACCAAGCACATTTTTAGCAACTTGCTTAATTTCACATGCTACTTTTTCTCACATAACATTAGCTTCCTTATAAACATCTCATATTCTAAGCTCTTGTAGCTTGCTCTTAAAAATATTTTTATTTGTGTTCATTAAGTGTCCCCATCTAATCCTAGGATAATAATTTGATTTATTTTTCCTCTTACAATCTTTCATCTTAAATCTGAAATTAACAATCGTTGGGTACTTAAACTTTCACTTGGAATGACCTTACAATCTTTACAATCTAAACGATCTAGTTTTCTTATCAAAAAATAATCAATTTGTGTTTTACTAGATCCATTTTAATAAGTAATAATATGTTCATCTCTTTTATTAAATAAAGTATTAGCAACTACAAAATCATAAGCTAAGACAAAATCTAATATAGTCCTAGCTTCTTCATTAGTCACTCCAAATCCATAACCACCATGAATACTTTTAAAATCTTCTACCACTCTACCAACATGTCCATTTAAATCTCCTCCAATAAATACTTTTTCTTCAAGAGGTATATTTTGTATTAATCCCTCTAATTCATTCCAAAATATTTCTTTTAAGCTTACATCCAAACTTACTTGAGGAGCATAAACACTTATAACATTGATAATTTTAGTATCAACAATAATCTTTAAAGCTATAATTCTATCTCCACATCTATTAATATTTATAACATTATCCTTCAAACTTTTATCTATAATCACACCTACACCATTTCTAGTTCGACTTCTACCAGAAAACTAAAGTTTAAAACCTAAACTATCAATCTCCTTGGCCTTCTCCCCAACCCATTTAGTTTCTTGAACACATAAAATATTTATCTTTCTATGAACCTTAATATCTACTAATTCCATTAATTTACCTATAAGAGTACCTATATTCCAAGATCCTAACCTAATTCTAGTTTCATGGACTTACTTCTTTGCCTGCATCCGTCCATAATGTGGGGACCCTTGCTTATTTAACGCACGGCACCGCCTTGCACATTTTCATCAGATTCAAGCCATACAGTGCGTCGCTTCTAGGAGACGCCCTAGCATTAACACAATGATTTAAAGGATTCATGTCATGATTATTTCGACAAGTTTTATGCTGGTTGTCAACTACCTAACACAACCCTCCACTTTTCACATCCAGACTTGGGACCGGCAAAGGTAGTGTTTAATAAACTAATATACTAATAAAACTAAATTAATAAAACTATTAATAAACTAAATTAATAATAACTAATAATAATAATAATAATAATAACTATAAATAACTAATAATAATAAACTAATAACTTAAAAAAACTAACTAAACTAATAAAGTAATAACTAAATAACTAAACTAAAACTAACTAATAATAAAATAACTAAACTAAACTAACTAACTAATAATAATAACAAATAACTAATAATAAACTAAATAACTATTAATAACCAAACAAATAATAATAATAAACTAGTAAACTATAAAACTAAACCTAATAAAAAATAAAAAAACTAATAACTAACTAATAACTAACATAATAAACTAAACTAGTAATAATAATAATAATATCTAAAATTAATAATAATAACTAACAATAAAAATGAACTAATAAAATAAATAATTAACTAATAATAAACTAAAAACTAATAATTAAACTAATAATTAAAAACTAACTAACTAACTAATAATAATAAAATAATGACTAATAAAACTAAAATAATCACTAATAATAACTAATAACTAAAACTAATAACTAATAATAACAAACTAAACTAATAACTAATAATAACTAATAAACAAATAATAACTAAAAAAATGAATAAACTAATAGCTAATAAAATAAAAATTAAGAACTAATAAAAAACCTAATAATAATAATAACTATAATAACTAACTAACTAATAATAACTAAAAATTAAACTAATAATAACTAAAAAAATTAATAAATAATAATAAAACTAATAACAAAAAAACTAATAACTAACTAATAAAACTAATAATAACTAACTGATAATAACAATAATAACTAAGCTAAACTAATAAATAATAAAATAATAATAACTAATAATAAAACTAAATATAACTAATAAATAACTAATAAAACTCAACTAATAACTAATAATAAACTAATAACCAACTAATAAACTAATAACTAACTAATAAATAAACCTAATGATAACTAACTAAAAACTTAATAACTAATAATAATAACAAAAGTAATAACAACTAAATAACTAAACTAATAACTAATAACTAACTAACTATTAATAAAAACAAACCAAAAATTAATAATAATAACTAAATAAAAAACTAAACTAATAACAAATAACTAATAAACCAATAAAACTAACTAATAATAAAACTAATAACTAATAACTAATAATAATAACTTAGTAATAATAACTAAAAACTAATAATAATAAACTAATAAATTAAAAACTAAAACTAAAACCTAAAAAAACTAATAAATAATAAACCTAATAATAACTAATAAAAAACTAACCAAAAAACTAACTAAAAGCTAACTAATTAATAATAAACTAAAACACTAACTAATAACAATAATAATAACTAATAAAATCTAAAAACCTAAACTAATAAACAAAACCTAAAAACTAATAACTAATAAAATTAATAACTAACTAATAACTAAAACTAACTAATAACTAATAAATAACTAAGAAATAACTAATAATAAAAAACAAAAAAATGAATAATAACTAATAATAACCTAATAATAATAAACCTAAAATAATAAAACTGAAAACTCATCAAACTAACAAACTAAACTAATAAAACTAATAATTAATAAACTAATAAAAACTAAACCTAATAATAAACTAAATAAAAAATAACTAATAAAATAAAACTAATAATAATAATAATAATAATAATATAATAATTATAAACTAATAAATAAAACTATCTAAAAAATCTAATCACTAAATAAAACTAATAAAAACTAAAAACTAAAACTAAAAAAAACTATTAGCTAATAATAACTAAAAAAACCTAAAAACTAAAACTAAAACTATCTAATAATAATTAATAACTAATAAAACCTAAATAACCAACAAACTAAAACTAATAACTAATAATAACTAACTAAAACTAATAAAACTAACTAACTAAATAATAAACTAACTAATAAAACTAATAAAAGCAAATAAATTAATAAACTAATAAATAATAAAACCAAAAATAATAAACTAAGTAACTAACTAATAAATAATAACTAAATAATAAAAACTTAAAACTAAAACTAATAACTAAACTAAAAACTAACTAATATAACTAAATAAAACTAATAAAGAAAAAACTAAAACTAATAACTAATAATAATAAACTAATAACTAAACCTAATAATTAATAAAATAACTAACTAATAAAGAAATAACTAAAAAATGAAAAAAAATAATAAAACCTAACTAATAAACTAACTAAAATAATAACTAATAAATAACTAATAAGTAATAATAACTAACTAAACTAAATAACTAATAATAACTAAACAAAAAGTAATAATAATAACTAAACTAATAACTAATAAATAATAAAACCTTAAAACTAAAACATAAACTAAATAATAAATCTAATAATCTAAAAACTAATAATAACTAGTAATAACCAAATGACTAATAATAAAACCTAAATAATAACTAAACTAACTAACTAATAAAACTAACTAACTAACTAATAACTAATTAATAAAAATAATAATAACTAATAACTAACTAACTAACTAATTAAATAACTCATAAAAACTAAATAAAACTAAAACTAATAAAACTAATAAAAAGTAAACTAATAAAACTAATAAAACTAATAAACTAATAACTAAATAATAATAACTAAAACTAAATAAACTAACTAAACTAACTAAACTAAAAAATTAACTAAACTAAACTAATAAATGACTAATAACTAAAATAATTAAAACTAATAAACTAACTAATAACTAAACTAATAAACTAACTAACTAATAACTAACTAATAACCTAACTAAGTAACTAATAAAAACTAAACTAAACTAAAAACTAATAACTAACTAAACCTAAAATAACTAACTAATAATGATAATAAATAACAACTAATAAAACTAACTAATAACTAATAACTTAAACTAATAACTAATAATAACTAATAATAACTAATAAAAACTAATAAACTAAACTAATAAACTAAACTAATAATAATAACTAAACTAATAAACTATTAACTAACTAACTAATCATAATAAAACTAAACTAATAAAAACTAACTAAACTAATAAAACTAATAATAATAATTAATAGTAAAAACAACTAATAACTAATAAACTAATAAATAACTAACTAAACTAACTAACAACTAAAAATAGCTAAAACTAATAATAACTAATAAAACCTAATAAACTAAAACTAACTAATAAATAATACTAATAATAATAACTAAAACTAATAACTAATAATAATAGTAAAACTAACTAAAACTAAGTAATAAAACTAACTAATAACTAAACCTAACAATAACTAATAACTAATAAACTAATACCTAAAAATTAATAACTAAATAAAAACCTAATAACTAAACTAATAATAAAACTAAAACACTAAATAACCTAAAATAACTAAACTAATAACTAGCTAAAACTAACTAACTATTAAGCTAACTAACTAAGAATTAATAACTGGTAATAAACTAATAAACTAATAACTAACTAATAATTACTAAAATAATAATAACTAACTAAAAACTAATAACTAATAACTAACTAACTAAAAATAACTAAACTAAAAACTAATAACTAATAAATAATAATAACCTAATAAATAATTAAACTTACAAACTAATAATAATAATAACTATCTAATAACTAGTAAAAACCTAATAACTAATAATAACTAAACTAATAACAATAATTAATAACTAAAAACTAATAATAACTAACTAATAATAATAACTAATAACTAATAAATACTAAACTTATAACTAAATAATAACTAAAACTAATAACTAACTAAAACTTAAACTAAAACCTAAACTAATAAAACTAATAAAGTAATAAACTAATAATAACTAATAACTAATAACTAATAACTAAAACTAAAAACTAATAATAATAAAATAAATAACTAAACTAATGAACAAAAAACTAACTAATAAAACTAAAAAAAACTAAACTAAAACTAAACTATTAATAACCTAACTAATAACTAATAATAAAATAATAAACTAACTAATAACTAATAAATAAAAAATAAAAAACTAATAAGAAAAATTATAAACTAACTAATAAATAAAACTAAACCTAATAACTAAACTAACTAACTATCTAACGAACAAAAAAACTAATAATAAAACTGAACTAACAACTGATAAAAAACTAAACTAATAACTAAACCTAATAACTAAAACTAAAACTAATAACTAAAACTAACTAATAAAACTAATAACTAAAACTAATAATAACTAATAATAATAAACTAATAACTAACGAAAATAATAACTAATAATTTATAATAATAATAAAATTAATAACTAACTAAAATAATAACTAATAACTAATAAACCTAATAACTAAACTAACTAATAACCTATCTAAACTAATAATTAACTAATAACTAAAATAACTAATAATAATAACTAAACTAATAACTAAACTAACAAATAAACTAATAACTAGATAACAAACTAATAATAAATAACTAAAACCTGAAACCTAAACCTAATAACTAATAAACTAAACTAATAAAACTAATAACTACTAATAACTAAATAGTAACTAACTAAACTAACTAATAACTAATAACTAATAACTAAAACTAAAAACTAATAAAAACTAATAAAACTAAATAACTAAATAACTAAACAAATAAAACTAAACCTAATAACTAATAAACTAATAAACTAATAAAACTAACTAAAATAAAATAATAATAAATAATAACTAATAAACTAATAATAATAACTAATAACTAATAATAAACAAACTAACAAATAAATAACCAAACTAACTAATAATAACTAATAACTAATAATAATAATAACTAAACTAATAACTAATAATAACTAAAACTAAATAAATAAAATAACTAAAACTAATAAAACTAATAAACTAATAACTAACTAAAACTAATAAAAATAAACTAAAAAAAATAAACTTATAACTAATAAACTAAAAAACTAACAAACTAAAACTAATAAACCTAAAAAACTAAGTAAACTAATAACTAAACCTAAAACTAATAATAATAAACTAACTAACTAATAACTAAACTAAATAAACTAATAAACTAAAATTAATGATTACTAAAACTAATAACTAACTAATAACTAACTAATAAACTAACTAATAATAATAATAATTAATTATTATTATAATAACTAATAAACTAATAACTAATAACTAATAAAACTAACTAAACTAAATAAAATAATAAATTAATAACTAAACTAAAACTAACAAACTAACTAACTAATAAAACTAATAAACAAATAACTAATAACTAAACCTAAAATAATAACTAATTAATAAACTAAAAAACTAATAACTAAACTAATAACTAATAAAACTAAAATAACCTAATAATAATAACCTAATAAATAACTAAACTAAACTAATAATAACTAATAACTAATAATAACTAACTAATAACTAATAACTAAACTAAAAACTAAAACTAACTAACTAATAAACTAATAAAACTAAAAAACTAACTAATAATAATAATAAACTAAACTAATAACTAATTAACTAATAATAAAACTAAAACTAATAAACTAATAATAATAACTAACTAATAAAAATAAAAGTAATATTAATAAACTAATAAACTAAAAACTAACTAATAAAACCTAAACTAATAACTAATAATTAAATAAAATTAATAAAACTAACTAAAACTAACTAATAACTAAAATTAATAACAAAATAAAACTAATAATAAACTAATAAACTAATAAACTAATAAACTAATAAACTAAACTAATCTAAAACTAATAAACTTTATAACTAATAATAAAACTAAACTAATAATAATAATAACTAAATAACTAACTAACCAAACTAATAAACTTAATAACTAAAACCAAATAACTAAAGCTAATAAATTAATAATAATAACTAATAATAAAAACTAACTAAAATTAATAATAAAATAACTAATAACCAAAAAGCTAATAAAACTAACTAATAATAACTAAAACTAAAAGACTAACTAATAAGAAACCAAAAACTAACTAATAATAATAACTAATAACTAAACTAATAAACTAATAATAATAACTAATCAAATAACTAAACTAATAACTAATAACTAATAATAAATTATTAAAACTAAATAAATAATAAAAATTATGTAACTAACTAATAAACCTAATAACTAATAAATAAAAATGAACTAAACTAATAAAACTATAAAATTAAAAAACTAAATAATAAACTAAACAATAAACTAATAAACTAATAACTAACTAATAACTAAACTAATAAAACTAACTAATTGATAACTTATTAACTAAAAAACCTAAATTAATAACTAAATTAATAATTAGCTAATAAAATAATAAATAAACTAAACGTAATAATAACTAAAAACTAATCATAACTAAACTAATAACTAACTAAAAACTAATTAATAAAACTGACTACTCTAACTAATAACAATAATAACTAACTAATAAACTAATAAACTAACAACTAAACTAATAACTAAAAACTAATAATAACTAAACAACAAATAATAATAATAACTAAAAACCTAACTAAACTAACTAACTAACTAACTAAACCTGAAACTAATAAACTAATAACTAAACTAATAAAACTAATAAACTAATAATTAAACTGATAACTAATAATAACTAAAACTAAATAACTAAACTAATAACTAAATAATAACCTAAACTAACCAAAAACTAATAAACTAAAACTAATAACTAATAAAAACTAAATAACTAAACAAAAAAACTAAATTAAAAAAACTAAATAACTAAACTAATAAACTGAACTAATAACTAATATAACTAACTAATAACTAATAATAATTACTTATAACTAATAATAACTAATAACTAACTAATAATAACTAATAACATAATAATTAATAAAAGTAATAAATAACTAAACCTAAACCAATAAAACTATACATTATTACTATGTAGTTTAGTGTAGTGTTACTAATATACACTATATTATACTATACTATATTATACAATACAATACTATACTATACTATACATAGTGTATATGTAGTGTATATTATACTATAGTGTGTTGCTACTACATGTATGCTAGTATAGTATAGTATAGTGTACTGTAGTGTATATGTATAAACTAGTATACTATATACCACACCATATATGTAAGAAGACACTTATATAAGACACTTTTACTATACTATACATTACATATACACCTAATAGTACACATATATACTATAGTATATTATAAAGCATAGTATAGTAATTATACCATAGAGTAATATATAGTATAATAGTACACTATTCTATAGTAAAGTATAATACACATTATAGAGTAGTTATTATCAATTGTATATTATACTATATTGTAGTATGTATATTATATTGTATAATTATGCCACACCATACATACACATACACTACGCTACAACACTATATATAGTATACTACACAATACTAAATACACTACAACAAAGTACACTAAACACACTATATTAATGCCACCATACCATACCAAGATATAACAGTAATAGTAACACTACAAGATTAGTAGCATATATATAGTTTAATGTATGCATACACAATTATACAATAATATGCATATGGTTAGTGCATATACCATATACACCATAGTAGTGTTACTTACCTATAATGTAAGGTAATAACCAAACTACATACAAGATGTGGCAAGATATGTTTAAGAAAATGTGCGAGCAACTAGTAATTGTATGATAGAAAGTGAACAATAACATAATACATTTATATACATATAGCATAGATAGTATAGATACCATACTTATGCGGCAGGTATTGGTACATAATATACTTAAATAATGGTAAAGACAATGTATATACATATAAAGATGGTATGGTATACGTAATGTATAATATATAATATATAGTATAAAGCATAGCATAAGATAGCATAGTAATATGTTCATATATACACCACATATACCACATACCAATATTGCATACCATAAGATAGCAATACACAAATATAACATACACAGGATTACGCCAATATATTATATTATGATGTGTAGTATACATACACTACACAATAAACACACTACACTACAATAATGTACAAGATAGTGTAGGTGTTATACATACATACTAATTAATAAGATAGTATTTATAGTGTATTGTATTACATATAATATACATGTAAATCACATACCACATATGCATAATTATACTATATACATACATATATATACTACACTATACTACACTATACTACACACTACACTATACTATATACATACTATGTAGTATATACTATACGCTACACTACACTATATTATATATACTACACTTTATTACTATATATAATATACAGTATACTACTACATATATGCTATATTATATACTTACTGTTGACACCGCAGAACTCGAAGATTGACTCCAAAAACATCATTGATGAGATGCCTCAGACTAAAAAACATGAGTCGTGGGGCTCACGCGGTTGATTTGCACATTCTTGCGGAGGCTGCACGAAAATGGCCATAACTTCATGCATAATCGTCTGATTCGCCATTATGACCCCAATCTAGAAAGATCTCCGCAGGGCGCACGACATGCAGATGTGCCGCAGATGCATTTGGTAGGATCTGTATCTCCGATTTTGGCTAGTTCGAAGCATTACTGTGCACGGATGATTTTTGCATGAGCATAATTTGCGGCAAATCTCCAACGGGTGTGACCGCACCAGCACCCAGATCCTATGAGAACTCTTTAGTTAAGCGTGCTTGGGCCAGAGCAGTACATGATGGATAACATCTTGGGAAGTTATCGTGTGGAACAATCTATTGATGCCGCCCATTTTATTTCCTTGTATTTTTGTTTTATTTTATCGTTGATGTCGGAGAACTCGGCGATCGACTCCAAAAATGTCATAGATGGGATGCCCTGGACTGAAAAACACGAGCCGTGCGGCTCACGTGGCTGATCAGGGGGTCTCATGAAGAGGCCGCACAAAAATCTCCATAACTTCATGCACGATCGTCTGATTCACCATTATGACCACAATCCGGAAAGATCTTCGCGGGGCACATGATGCGGAGATGAGCCGCATGCGCATCTAGTGGGACCAGTATCACTAATTTTGTCTAGTTCAAAGCCTTAACATTGCACAAATGGGTTCTGTATGAGCATAATTTACAGCAAATCTCTAGCGGGAGCGATTGCACCAAAATACCAGATCACATGAGAACTCTTCAGTTAAACGTGGTTGGGTGAGAGTAGTATTATGATGGGTGACCTCCTGTGAAGTTGTCGTGTTGAACCATCTATTGATGTCGCCCATCTTATTTCATTTTACTTTTACTTTATTTTATTATTGATGCCAGAGAACTCAGCGATCGACTCCAAAAATGTCATAGATGGTGATGCCTCGGACTGAAAAACATGAGCCGTCAGGGCCATGTGGCTGATCCGCGCATCTCGTACAAAAATCATCATAACTGCACGCACGATCGTCCAATTCACCATTATGACCCCAATCCGGAAAGATCATCACGGGGCGCATGACATGTAGATGAGCTACAAGCGCATTTGGCAGGACCCATATCTCCGATTTCATCTATTTTGAAGCCCTACCACGGCAAGGACGGGTTCTGAATGAGTACAATTTACGACAAATCTCCAACGGGCGCGACTGCACCAGCACACCAGATCCCATGACAATTCTTCAGTTAAGCGTGCTTGGGTGAGAGCAATACTATGATGGGTGACCTCCTAGAAAGTTGTCAAGTTGAACCATCTGTTGATTCCTCGGACTGAAAAACATGAGCCGTTAGGGCCATGTGGCTGATCTACGCGTCTCGTACGGAGGCCGCACAGAAATCACCATAACTTCACGCACAATCATCCAATTCGCCATTATGACCCCAATCCGGAAAGATCATCATAGGGCGCATGACGTGCAGATGAGCCGCAGGCATATTTGGCGGGACCCGTATCTCCAATTTTGTCTATTTTGAAGACCTACCACTTCATGGACGGGTTTCGAATGAGCACAATTTATGGCAAATCTCCAGCGGGCATGACCGCACTAGTACACCAGATCCCATGACAACTCTTCAATTAAGCGTGCTTGGGTGAGAGCAGTACTATGAAGGGTGACCTCATGGAAAGTCATCGTGTTGAACCATCTGTTGATGCCGCCCATTTTATTTCCTTTTATTTATTTTATTTTTCTATTGATGCTAGAGAACTCGGCGATCGACTCCGAAAATGTCATCGATGGGATGCCACGGACTGAAAAGCATGAGCCGTGGGGCCCACGTGACTAATCTGCGCATCTCGTATGGAGGTCGCAAGGAAATCGCCATAACTTTACGCACAATCATCCGATTCGCCATTATGACACAATTTTGGAAAGATCTCGTAAAGCGTGCTGAGCCGCAGATGGGCTTGCCAGATCTCTCGATTTCATATTTTGAAGCATTACCACAGCACATACGGGTTCCACATGAGCATAATTTGTGGAAAATCTCCAGCGGGTATGATCGCACCAGCACACCCAATCCCATGAGAACTCTTTAGTTAAGCGAGCTTAGGCGAGAGCAGTACTATGATGGGTGACCTCTTGGGAAGTTGTCGTGTTGAACCATCTGATGATGCACCCATTTTATTTCCTTTTATTTTTATTTTATTTTATCATTGATGCCGGAGAAGATGACGATTGACTCCGAAAATATCATCGATGAGACGCCTCGGACTAGAAAACACAGAGCCGTTGGGCCCACATGGCTGATCTGCGCATCTCGTGTGGGGAAAATCACCATAACTTCATGCACGATCGTCAGATTCTCTATTATGACCCTAATCCAGAAAGATCACTGCGGGGCGCATGATGTATATATGTGCCTTAGGCACATCTGGAGGGACCCATATATCTGATTTCGACTATTTCGAACCCTTACTGTGGCATGTACAGGTTTCACATGAGCACAGCTTGCAGCAAATCTCCAATGGATGTGACCGCACCAGCATATTAGATCACATGAGAACTCTTCAGTTAAGCGTGCTTTGCGAAAGCAGCATTATGATGGGTGACCTCCTTGGAAGTCATCGTGTTGAACCATCTGTTGATGACGCCCATTTTATTTTCTTTTATTTTATTTTATTTTACCGTTGATGCTGAAAATGTCATAAATGGGATGCCTTGGACTAAAAAACATGAGCCGTGGGGCCCATGCAGCTGATCCGTGTGTTTCGTGCGGAGGCCGCACGGAAATCGCCATAACTTCATGCATAATCGTCCGATTCACCATTATGACCCCAATCCAGAAAGATCTTTGCGGGGCACGATACGTAGATAAGCTCCAGGTGTATCTGGAGGGACCAGTATCTCTGATTTTGGCTATTTCGAAGCCTTACCGCAGCACGGACGGGTTCCGTATAAGGACAATTTAAGGCAAATCTCGAGCTGGCGCGACCGCACCAGCACACCAGTTCCCATGAGAACTCTTCATTTAAGCATACTTGGGCGAGAGCAGCACTATGATAGGTGACCTCGGGAAGTCCTCGTGTTGAACCATCAGTTGATGCCGCCCATTTTATTTCCTTTTATTTTTATTTTATTTTACCTTTGACGCCATAGAACTCGGCGATTGACTTCAAAAATGTTGTAGATGGGATGCCTCGGACTGAAAAACACGAGCTGTGGGGCCATGCGGCTGCTCCGTGCATCTAGTGTGGAGGCTGCATAGAAATCACCATAACTTCACGTGCAATCGTCCGATTCGCCATTATGACCCCAATCCAGAAAGATCTTGGGCGATGATGCATGCGTGTAAGCTCATCCGCGTAACTATCTGATTTCGACTTTTTTGAAGGCTTACCGTGGCACGGACGGGTTCCGCATGAGCACAATTTGCTGCAAATCTCCAGCGGGCACGACCACACTAGCACTCCAGATCCCATGAGAACTCTTCAGTTAAGTGTGCTTGGACAAGAGCAGTAGTATGATGGGTGACCTTCTAGGAAGTCATTGTGTTGAACCATATGTTGATGTTGCCCATTTTTTTCCTTTTATTTTTATTTGTTTTACCATTGATGACGGAGAACTTGGCGATCAACTCCGAAACGTCGTCGATAGGATGCCTTAGACTAAAAAACACGAGATGTGGGGCCCACGTAACTGATCCGTGCATCTCGTGCGGAGCCACATGAAAATTGCCATAACTTCACGCATGATTGTCCTATTTGCCATTATGACCCCATTCCGGAAAGATCTCTATGGGGCGCACGATGCGTTGAAGTGCCATAAGAGCATCTGGCGGGACTCGTATCTCTAATTTTGGCTATTTCAAAGCCATACCGCGGTAGAGATGGGTTCCACATAAGCACAATTTATGGCAAATCTATAGCGGGCGGGACCACACCAGAACACCTGATCCTATGAGAACTCTTCAGTTAAGCGTGCTTGGGAGAGAGCAGTACTATGATGTGTGACCTCCTGGGAAGTCGTCGTGTTGAATCATCTGTTGATGCAGCCCATTTTATTTCCTTCTATCTTTATTTTATTTTTCCATTGATGTTGGAGAACTCGGTGATCGACTTAGAAAATGTCATCGATGGGATGCCTCGGACAGAAAAATACGAGTCGTGGGGCCGACGTGGTTGATCTATACGTCTCGTGCGGAGGCCACACGAAAAATGTCATAACTTCATGCATGATCATCCGATTTGCCATTATGACCCTAATCCAGAAAGATCTCCGTGGGGTACACAATACGCAAATGAGCCACAGGCGCATCTAACGGGTTCCGTATGAGGACAATCTACGGTAAATCTCCAGTGGGCATGACCGCACCAGCACAATAGATCCCATGAGAACTCTTCAATTAAGCGAGCTTGAGCGAGAGCAGTACTATGATGGGTGAGCTCCTGGGATGTCATTGTGTTGAACCAGCTGTTGATGCTGCCCATTTTATTTTCTTTTATTTTTATTTTATTTTACCATTGATGCCAAAGAACTCAGTGATCGACTTTGAAAATGTCATCGATGGGATGCCTTAGACTAAAAAACATGAGCCATGGGGCCCACGGGCTGGTCTGCTTATCTCGTGCGGAGGCCTAACATAAATCTCCATAACTTTGCACATGATTGTCCGATTCGCCATTATGACCCCAATTCAGAAAGATCTCCGCGTGGCGCATGACGCGTAGATGTGCCAAAGGCGCATCTGGAGGGACCTTATCCCCAATTTCAGCTATTTCGAAGTATTATTGCAGCACAGATGGGTTCCGCATGAGCACAATTTATAAAAAATCACCAGCGAGTGTGAACGCACCAACACACCAGATCCCATGAGAACTCTTTATTTAAGCATGCTTGGGCGAGAGAAGTACTATGATAGGTGACATCTTGGGAAGTCATCGTATTGAACCATCTGTTGATGCCGCCCATTTTATTTCCTTTTAGTTTTATTTTATTTTACCATTGATGCTGGAGAACTTGGCAATTGACTCCAAAAATGTCATCGATGGGATGCCTCGGACTGAAAAACATGAGCCATGGGGCCCACATAGCTGATCCACGCGTCTCGTGTCGAGGCCGCATGGAAATCGCCATAACTTCATGCACGATCGTTCGATTCGCCATTATGACCACACAACGCGCTAAATGCTAACCCATCCCCATCCTATGGACTTTTCAGATGATGAGCACAATTTGCGACAAATCTCTAGCAGACGCAATGACACTAGCACACCAGATCCTATGAGAACTCTTCAGTTAAGCGTGCTTGGGTGAGAATACCACTATGATGGGTGACCTCTAGGAAGTCGTCGTATTGAACCGTCTGTTGACACCACCCATTTATTTCCTTTTATTTTTATTTTATTTTACCGTTGACGCCGGAGAACTCTATGATCGACTCTGAAAATGTCATCGATGGGATGCCTCAGACTGAAAAATATTAGCCGTGGGGCTCACATGGCTGATCTGCACATCTTGTGTAGGCCACATGCAAA
Source organism: Cymbidium sinense (assembly GCA_021442155.1). NCBI lineage: Eukaryota > Viridiplantae > Streptophyta > Magnoliopsida > Asparagales > Orchidaceae > Cymbidium > Cymbidium sinense. The sequence goes on from CM038225.1 coordinate 95,132,031, forward strand.
TCTCCATAACTTCATCATGATCATTCGATTCGCCATTATGACCCCAATCTGGAAAGATCTCCGCGGGGCACATGAAGCGCAATGTGCCAAAGGTGCATCTGGCGGGACCTATATCTCTGATTTCGGCTATTTCAAAGCCTTACCGCGGCACGTACAAGTTCCGCATAAGCATAATTTGCGGTAAATCTCCGTGGACCAAAGACACCGATCATATGTGAACTCTTCAGTTAAGCTTGTTTGGGCGATAGCTGTACTATGATGGGTGACCTCCTAAGAAGTCGTCGTGTTGAACCATTTGTTGATGCCGCCCATTTTATTTCCTTTAATTTTTGTTTTATTTTACAGTTGATGCTAGAGAACTCAGCGATTGACTCCGAAAATATCATCGATGGGATGCCTCTGACTAAAAAATAAGAGTCGTGGGGCCCACGTGACTGATCAACGCATCTCGTGTGGAGGCCGTATGCAAATCGCCATAACTTCACGCACGATTGTCCGATTCTCCATTATGACCCCAATCAGGAAAGATGTCTGCGGGGCGCACGACGTGCAGATGTGCCAAAGGCGCATATGGCGGAAACCGTATCTCTGGTTTCGGCTATTTCGAAGCTTTACCATGGCACATATGGGTTCCGCATGAGCACAATTTGGGGCAAATCTCCAGCGGGCGTGACTGCACCAGCACACCAGAGAACTCTTCAGTTAAGTGTGCTTGGGCATGAGTAGTACTATGATGGGTGACATCCTAGAAAGTCATCGTGTGGAACCATCTATTGATGCCGCCCATTTTATTTCCTTTTATTCTTATTTTATTTTATCGTTGATGTCGAAGAACTCTGCAATCGACCCCGAAATTATTGTGGATGGGATGCCTCAGATTGAAAAACATGAGCCATGGGGCCCACGCGGCTGATCCGCGTGTCTCATGTTGGGGCCGCACGAAAATCCCTATAACTTCAGGCACGATCATCAGATTGGCCATTATGACCCCAATCCGGAAAGATCTCCACAGGGTTCATGATGTGCAGATGAGCCACAGACGCATCTGGAGGGACATGCATCTCTAATTTGGCTATTTCAAAGTCTTATCGCGTCACGTACGGGTTCCGCATGAGCACTATTTATGACAAATCTCCAGCAGGTGCGACCACAATAGCACACAAGATAACATGAGAACTCTTCAGTTAAGTGTGCTTTGGCGAGAGCCGTACTATGATGGGTGACATCCTAGGAAGTCGTTGTGTTGAACCATCTGTTGATGCCACCCATTTTATTTCATGTAATTTTTATTTTATTTTACCGTTGATGCCGGAGAACTCGACGATCGACTTCGAAAATGTCATCGATGGGATGCCTTGGATTAAAAAATATGAGTCGTGGGGCCCACAAGGCTGATCTGCGCATCTCGTATGGAGGCCGCATGCAAATTGCCATAACTTCATGCATGATCATCCAATTCACCATTGTGACCCTAATCCAGAAAGATCTCCGCAAGGTGCACGACACCCAGATGTGCTAGAGGCGCATCTAGCGGGACTTGTATCTCCGATTTTGGCTATTTCGAAGGTTTAACGTGACACGTACGGGCTCTGCATGAGCACAATTTGTGGCAAATCTTTAGCGGGCGCGACCACAGCAGCACAACAATTTTTATTAGTTATTAATTATTTAGTTTTTTTAGCTATTAGTTTTATTATTATTTATTAGTTTTTTTAGTTAGTTATTAGTTTTTATTAATTATTATTAGTTTTAGTTTTTAGTTATTATTAGTTAGTTATTAATTATTTAGTTATTAGTTAGTTATTATTATTATTATTAGGTTTTTTATTAGTTATTAGTTTTTAGTTTTTATTCTATTAGTTATTAGTTTATTAATTTTTTTAGTTATTATTAGTTTATTAGTTATTATTAGTTATTAGTTTAGTTAGTTATTATTATTAGTTATTAGTTTAGTTTTATTAATTATTATTTTATTATTATTAGTTAGTTATTAGTTAGTTTAGTTTTTTAGTTATTAGTTTTAGTTTATTATTAGTTAATTATTTATTTTATTATTTAGTTATAGTTATTATTATTATTATTATTATTATTATTATTTTTAGTTTAGTCTATTAGGTTATATTAGTTAGTCATTAGTTTTTTTTTATTATTATTAGGTTTAGTTTTATTAGTTATTTTAGTTTTATAGTTTATTAGTTTAATTATTATTAGTTATTTAGTTTATTATTATTAGTTATTATTATTAATTAGTTAGTTAGTTTAGTTATTAGTTATTTATTTAGTTTATTATTATTAGGTTTAAGTTTAGGTTTAATTATTAGTTAGTTTTAGTTTAGTTATTTAGTTATTAGTTAGTTAGTTTTTTTTTTAGTTATTAATTTATTATTATTATTATTATTATTATTTATTTTTAGTTATTATTATTATTATTAGTTAGTTATTATTTGTTTAGTTTATTATTAGTCCTATTAATTTAGTTTTATTAGTTTATTAGTTTATTCATTATTAGTTATTAGGTTTTATTAGTTTAGTTATTTTTTATTATTATTATTAGTTTTCAATTTTTATTAGTTTTATTAGTTAGTTAGTTAGTTAGTTAGTTTATTAGTTTATTTAATTATCAGTTTAGTTATTATTTTATTATTTAGTTAGTTATTATTAATTTTAATTATTAATTAGTTATTTAGTTATTAGTTTTATTAGTTTAGTTATTTTATTATTATTAGTTATTTAGTTTAGTTATTTTAGTTATTATTATTAGTTTAGTTATTAGTTAGTTTATTATTTTAGCTATTTAGTTATTTAGTTTAACTAGTTTTTAGTTATTATTAGTTTTTTATTAGTTTTATTAGTTATTATTAGTTAGTTTTATTATTGTTAGTTTTACTAATATTTGTTTATTTATTAACTATTAGTTTTACTAGTTTAATTTTTTAGTTATTAGTTATTATTAGTTTATTTTTAAGTTATTATTAGTTTAGTTATTAGTTTATTAGTTATTAGTTTTTATTATCAATTAGTTTTTTTTAGTTTATTAGTTAGTTATTATAGTTATTAGTATATTATGATTAGTTTTTTATGTTTATTAGTTATTAGTTTAGTTAGTTTAATTAATAGTTTAGCTTTATTAGTTTTTAATAAGTTAATTAGTTTATTATATAGTTATTATTATTAGATTTATTAGTTATTAGTTATTTATTATCATTAGTTTTATTTATTATTTTAGTTATTAGTTATTAATTTATTAGTTATTTTATTATTAGTTATTAGATATTAGTTTTAGTTATTATTATTAATTAGTTATTAGTTAGTTTTATTATTAATTATTTATTTATTAGTTTAGTTATTAGGTTTTATTAGTTATTTAGTTTAGTTATTTTTATTAGTTATTATTTATTAGTTATTAGTTTAGTTTATTAGTTTATTATTTTTAGTTAATTTATTTTTATTATTATTATTTATTAGTTTAATTATTAGTTATTAGTTTTTAGTTTTAGTTAGTTTTTTATTTATTTATTAGTTATTATTATTATTATTAGTAGTTTATTAGTTTATTATTAGTTATTAGTAGTTATTAGTTTATTATTAGTTAGTTATTAGTTTAGTTTATTAGTTAGTTATTATTAGTTATATAAGTTTAGTTAGTTATTATTATTAGTTATTAGTTAGTTAGTTAGTTATTATTAGTTATTATTAGTTAGTTTTTATTATTAGTTTTTATTTTTATTAGTTTTTAGTTAGTTTTATTAGTTATTAGTTAGTTAGTTTATTATTAGTTTTTAGTTTTTAGTTTTTAGTTTAGTTTATTATTATTCTTAGTTTATTTATTTTAGGTTTAGGTTTATTAGTTTTTTAGTTATTAGTTTTATCAGTTTATATTATTTGTTATTAGTTGATCCCTTTTTTTGTTTTATTAGTTAGTTATTATTATTATTATTATTTATTATTAGTTTAGTTATTTTATTAGTTTATTATTAGTTATTAGTTAGTAATTATTATTAATTTTTTAGTTTAGTTATTAGTTATCAGTTTATTTAATTTTTGTTAATTTTATTATTAGTTTATTAGTTTAATTATTATTAGATAATTTTAGTTTATTTGTATTAGGTTTACCTATTAGTTTAGTTAGTTTTATTTGTTAGTTTATTTATTAGTTTATTAATTTACTATTTTAGTTTTTAGTTAGTTATTTAGTTATTCTTATTAGTTATTATGTTAGTTATTTATTAGTTTATGATTTATTATTATTATTTTTATTATTATTGTTTAGTTTTAGTTTAGGTTATTAGTTAGTTAATTTTAATAATTTTTATTTTATTAGTTTATTATTATTAGTTTTAGTTAGTTATTTATTTTAGTTAGTTATTAGTTTTTTTATTAATAGTTTATTAGTTTAGTTTTTTTTAGGTTTTATTAGTTATTATTTTATTTTAGATATTTTTAGTTTATTAGTTTAAGTTTAGTTTTAGTTTTATTAGTTTTATTATTAGTTATTTAGTTAGTTATTATTTGTTAGTTATTAGTTTATTAGTTTAATTGTTATTAGTTAATTAGTTATTTGTTTATTAGGTTATTAGTTTAGCTTTTTAGATTTATTATTAGTTTAGTATTAGTTTAGTTAGTTATTAGTTTTTATTAGTTATTAGTTTAATTATTAGTTATTTATTAGTTTATTATTTTTATTAATTTTAGTTATTAATTTAGTTTTATTAGATTTTTTTAGTTATTAGTTTTATTAATTTTTGGTTAGTTATTTATTATAGTTTATTATTAGTTAATTAATTAGAAGTTATTATTATTAGTTAGTTATTTAATTAGTTTTAGTTTAATTATTAGGTTTAGTTTAATTATTGGTTATTATTATTAGGTTTATTAATTTTATTTAGTTTAGTTATTTAGTTATTATTATATTTATTAGTTGGTTAGTTTAGTTTTAGGTTAGTAGTTTTTTATTCTAGTTAGTTATTAGTTAATTAGTTAGTTTAGTTTTAGTTTTTAGTTATTAGTTAGTTAGTTAGTTTTTAGTTTATTAGTTAGGTTATTGTATTAGTTAGCTTTATTGTTTTAGTTATTTTTATTAGGTTATTAGGTTTAGTTATTAGTTATTAGTTTATTAATTTTTATTAGTTAGTTATTAGTTAGTTAGTTTAGTTTTTAGGTTTAGTTTAGTTATTTATTATTAGTTATTAGTTTTTATTTAGTTTTTATTATTTATTTAGTTTATTTATTTTTAGTTAGTTTAGTTTTAGTTATTATTATTATTAGTTTTATTTATTAATTTATTCAATTAGTTATTACTTTAGTTATTAATTTTTATTAGTTTTTATTTGGTTATTATTAGTTTTATTATTTGTTTAGTTTGTTTTATTTTTAGTTATTATTATTAGGTATTAGTTAGTTTTTGGTTTTATTATTTATTATTAGTTATTATTATTGGTTATTAGTTATTAGTTTTTATTAGTTTATTTTTATTATTTAGTTTTGTTAGTTATTTAGTTTAGTTATTATAGTTAGTTATTTAGTTTTATTAGTTATTATTAGTTAGTTTTTAGTTTTTAGTTTTTAGTTTAGTTTGGTTAGTTATTTAGTTATTAGTTTTGGTTTTAGTTATTTTACTATTTATTATTATAGTTATTAGTTATTAGTCGGTTATTAGTTAGTTTTATTAGTTTATTATTATTTTATTTATTTTATTTAGTTAGTTATTATTAGTTTATTAGATAGTTTTTATTAGTTTTATTAGTTTAGTTAGTTTATTTAGTTTAGTTATTAGTTTTATTAGTTTTTAGTTTATTAGTTATTATTAGTTAAGTTATTAGTTTTTTGTTAGTTTTTATTATTAGTTATTATTATTAGTTAGGTTATATTATTAGTTATTAGTTTTAGTTTAGTTATTTAGTTATTAGTTTAGGTTTTTATTATTAATTAGTTATTTAGTTATTTATTAGTTTTATTATTTAGTTTATTATTTTAATTTAGTTATTAGTTTTAGTTTATTAGTTTAGTTTATTAATTTTAGTTAATAGTTTTAGGTTGTTAGGTTTAGTTTTTATTCATTTTATTATATTATTATTTTTTAGTTATTAGGTTTTAGTTTAGTTATTATTTAGTTATTATTTATTAGTTTATTTTATTATTAGTTTATTAGTTAGTGTTTACTAATTTAGTTTAGTTAATTATTTATTAGTTATTAGTTATAGTTTTTAGTTTAGTTTTATTATTAGTTTTATTTTTAATAGTTATTAGTTATTAGTTTAGTTAGTTAGTTTTATTTTAGTTAGTTTAGTTTATTAGTTTTTATTAGTATATTATTAGTAGTTATTGATTAGTTTATAAGTTATTATTTTAGTTAGTTTTTTATTAGTTATTATTAGTTAGTTATTAGTTTAGTTATTAGTTAGTTTTTAGTTTTTATTAGTTGTTTAGTTAGTATTATTATTTTTAGTTATTAGTTAGTTTAGTTATTAGTTTTTAGTTAGTTAGTTAGTTTAGTTTTTAGTTTTTATTTAGTTTAGTTATTATTAGTTAGGTTTTATTATTATTATTAGTTTATTAGTTATTTATTTGTTAGTATAATTTAGTTATTAATTATTTAGTTTTAGATTTTATTATTAATTAGTTTTATTAATTATTAGTTTAATTATTCAATTTATAATTAGTTATTATTAGTTAGTTTATTAGTTATGTAGTTTAGTTTATTTTTATTATTATTAGTTATTACTAGTTATTAGTTTATTAATTTAGTTAGTTTTATTAGTTTTTAGTTTTTATTTAGTTATTACTTTTTTTAGTTTATTATTACTTTATATTATTAGATTTTATTAATTATTAGTTAGTTTAGTTTTTAGATATTATTAGTTTTATTATCTTTATTAGTTATTAATTTATTAGATATTACTTAATTATTAGTGTTTATTATTAGTTAGTTATTAATATTTAGGTTATTAGCTTACTTTATTAGTTATTAGTTTAGGTATTATTAGTTTATTAGTTATTTAGTTTATTTATCAATTAATTATTAGCTAGTTATTTTTTATTATTATTATTATTATTATTATTATTATTATTATTAGTTTAGTTATTACTTTATTAGTTTTGTTAGTTTTTTAGTTTATTAGTTTAAGTTATTATTAGTTATTAGATTTATTAGTTTATTATTACTTATTAGTTTAGTTTAGTTTATTAGTTATTAGTTTAGTTATTAGTTTATTAGGTTTATTATTAGTTTTTATTAGTTAGTTAGTTGGTTTATTTTTTGTTATTTATTAGTTTTATTAGTTAGTTTTTAGTTGGTTAGTTATTGGTTAGTATTAGTTAGTTTTATTTTATTAATTTTTTATTATTGGTTATTAGTTATTATTATTATTTTTATTAGTTTATTTTGGTTTTGTTAGTATTAGTTATTATTATTTATTTTAGTTAGTTTTATTATTATTATTTATTATTATTATTATTATTATTATTAGTTAGTTATTACTTTTTAGTTTATTATTACTTTATATTATCAGATTTTATTAATTATTAGTTAGTTTAGTTTTTAGATATTATTAGTTTTATTATCTTTATTAGGTTATTAATTTATTAGATATTACTTAATTATTAGTTCAGTTATTATTAGTTAGTTTAGTTATTAATTTTTAAGTTATTAGTCTAGTTTATTAGTTATTAGTTTAGTTATTATTAGTTTATTAGTTATTTAGTTTATTTATTAATTATTTATTAGTTAGTTAGTTTTATTATTTGTTATTATTATTATTATTATTATTATTATTATTATTAGTTTAGTTATTACTTTATTAGTTTTGTTAGTTTTTTAGTTTATTAGTTTAAGTTATTATTAGTTATTAGTTTTATTAGTTTATTATCTTATTAGTGTAGTTTTAGTTTATTAGTTATTAGTTTAGTTATTAGTTGTATTTATTATTTATTTTAGTTGGTTTGTTTTATTTTTTGTTATTTATTAGTTTATTAGTTAGGCTTTTTAGTTGGTTATTAGTTATTAGTTATTAGTTTTATTATATATTAGTTATTAGTTATTAGTTAGTTATTTATTATTAGTTTAGTTTTATTAGTTATTTAGTTATTAGGTTTAGTTAGTTATTATTAGTTATTAGTTATTAGTTTATTAATTAGTTAGTTTATTTAGTTTTTATTAGTTATTAGTTATTATTATTAGTTTTACTTTTATTAGTTACTAATTTAGTTATTAGTTATTAATTTTAGTTATTATTTGATTTAGGTTTAGATTTAGTTATTAGTTTAATTAGTTTATTATTATTAGATTAGTTATTAGCTTATTATTATTAGTTAATAGTTTTATTAGTATAGTTTTTTATTTAGTTGTTATTATCAGTTATTAGTTATTAGTTACTTAGTTTTAGTTTTAGTTAGTTTTTATTTGTTACTAGTTTAGTTAATTTTATTAGTTTATTAGCTATTTAAGTTATTTTTTATTAGTTATTTAGTTTATTAGTTAATATTATTTTTTTATTTATTTTAATTTTTATTATTAGTTATTATTTTATTATTTAATTATTAAACAGTTAGTTTTTATTAGTTCAGTTATTTATTATTATTTATAATTTATTAGTAATTATTATTTAGTTTATTGATTTGGTTAGTTTATTTAGTTTTTTTTAGTTTAGTTTTGTAGTTAGTTAGTTTATTATTATTTAGTTTTAGTTTATTATTTTTAGTTCTTTATTAGGTTTAGTTTAGTTATTTGGTTATTATTAGTTAGTTATTAATATTATTAGGTTATTAGTTTTTATAGTTATTAGTTATTATTTATTATTAGTTATTTAGTTATTAGTTTTTAGTTATTATCATTAGTTTATTAGTTTTTATTTAGTTTTAGTTATTTAGATTTTTATTAGTTAGTATTTGGTTTATTAGTTTAGTTAGTTATTAGTTATTAGTTATTAGTTTAGGTTATTAGTTTTTAGTATTAGTTTAGTTATTATTAGTTATTTAGTTATTAGTTATTATTAGTTTATTATTATTAGTTTTGTTTAGTTTTATTAGTTTAGTTTAATTAGTTTATTATTACTTATTATTAGTTAGTTAGTTAGCTATTAGTTATAGTTGTTAGTTTATGTTTAGTTAGTGATTATTAGTTAATTAGTTATTATTTAGTTATTAGTTAGTCATTATTAGTTAGTTTATTATTAGTTATTAGTTCATTAATTATTAGTTATTAGTTAGTTTTATTATTATTATTAGTTTTAGTTATAAGTTATTATTAGTAAGTTAGTTTATTAGTTATTAGTTATTAGTTTTATTAGTTTAGTTAATTAGTTATTATTAGTTATTTATTTATTATTAGTTATTAGTTTTTTAGTTAGTTTTTATTAGTAATTAGATATTAATTAATTTATTTATTATTAGTTTATTTTTTATAAATAGTTATTAGTTTAATTAGTTATTAGTTTAATTATTATTCATTATTTATTAGTTATTAGTTAGTTATTTATTTAGTTACTTATATTAGTTAGTGTTTTTATTTATTATTAGTTATTAGTTATTATTATTTAGTTAGTTATTAGTTTATTAGTTTAGTTATTTATTTTTAATTTATTTATTAGTTTATTAGTTGTAGTTATTAGTTACTAGTTTAATTTTTTTAGTTTAGTTATTAGTTAGTTTTTTTTAGTTTTTATTAGTTATTAGTTATTATTTGTTATTATTAGTTATTATTTTTAGTTATTAATTATTATTTGTTAGTTAGTTTTAGTTTAGTTTATTAGTTATTAGTTAATTAATTATTATTAGTTTTAGTTATTTAGTTTATTAGTTTAGCTATTTATTTAGCTTTTAGTTTATTACTTTATTAGTTTAGTTATTAGGTTTATTAGTTTTATTATTAGTTAGTTATCATTATTTGTTTATTAGTTATTAGTTATTAGTTATTAGTTTATTAATTTATTGGTTATTAGTTATTTTAGTTATTATTAGTTATTACTACTTATTAATTTTAGTTAGTTAGTTACTATAGTTTTAATTATTAGTTATTATTATTTTTAGGTTAGTCATTTAGTTAATTAGTTATTATTATTAATATTTATTAGTTATTGGTTATTAGTTAATTAATTTTTTATTTTTTTTATTTAGTTTTATTATTAGTATGGTTATTATTATTAGTTTTTAATTTAGTTATTATCATTATTAGTTTAGTTTTATTATTAGTTAGTTATTTATTATTATTTTTAATTATTAGTTTTGTTAGTTATTAGTTTTATTTTATATGTTTTAGTTAGTTATTATTAGTCTTAGTTAGTTATTATTTATTATTTATTAGTTATTAGTTTATTAGTTATTAGTTTATTATTAGTTTTATTAGTTTTATTAGTTTATTTATTAGGTTTTAGTTTATTAGTTAGTTATTAGTTAGTTTTAGTTTATAATTAGTTAGTTTTAGTTGTTATTATTATTATTATTTAGTTATTAGTTATTATTATTAGTTTTAGTTATTAGTTATTATTAGTTTGTTATTAGTTTATTAGTTTATTAGTTATTAGTTATTAGTTTAAGTTTAGTTAGTTATTTATTTATTAGTTATTAGTTATTAATTAGTTATTTAGTTATTTAGTTATTTAGTTATTTAATTTTATTAGTTTTAGTTTGGTTTGATTAGGTTTATTAATATTAGTTTTGAGTTTTAGTTATTAGTTATTATTAGTTAGTTTTATTAGTTAGTTATAATTATTAGTTAGTTTTAGTTAGTTTAATATTAGTTTATTTTATTAGTTAGTTAGTTATTATTATTATTGGTTATTTAGTTATTAGTTTTATTTTATTTAATTTTTTAGTTATTATTTTAGTTATTTATTATTAATTATTATTAGTTAATTTAAATTTTTTATTAGTTATTAGTTAGTTATTTGTTAGTTATTTATTAGTTTTATCAATTTATTAGTTTTAGTTATTAATTTTATTAATTTATTTATTAGGTTTTATTAGTTATTAGTTTAGTTTTTTAGTTATTATTATTAGTTATTAGTTTATTTATTAGTTATTAGTTTATTTATTAGTTTTATTAGTTTAATTTTTTAGTTACTTATTATTATTAGTTAGTTTAGTTAGTTTTTAGTTATTAGTTAGTTATTTGCTCTTAGTGAATTAGTAGGTTTATTATTAGTTATTAGTTATTAGTTTTATTAGGTTTTTAGTTTTGTTATTATTATTTAATTAATTTAGTTATTAATTTTTAATTAGTTATTAGTTATTATTATTATTTATTTTTAGTTTATTATTATTTTAGTATTATTAGTTATTTAGTTATTAGTTATTATTATTAGTTTAGTTATTAGTTTATTAGTTTAGTTAGTTTAGTTATTAGTTTAGTTATTAGCTATTAGTTTAGTTATTAGGTATTATTAATTTTTAGTTTTATTAGTTAATAGTTTTATTAGTTTTAGTTATTATTATTATTAGTTTTAGTTATTAGTTTTTTAGTTATTAGTATTAGTAGTTTTTTAGTTTTACTATTTTAGTTATTAGTTAGTTAGTTAGTTATTAGTTTATTAGTTTATTATATTTATTTTATTAATTAGTTTATTAGTTAGTTAATTTATTATTTAGTTAATTTATTAGTTTTAGTTATTAGTTAGTTGTTTTATACTTATTAGTTTAGTTAGTTTAGTTTATTATTATTATTATTTTATTAGTTTATTAGTTATTATTAGTTATTTTAGTTTTATTATTAGTTAGTTATTATTAGTTTATATTAGATTAAGTTAGTTATTAGTATTATTTATTATTAGTTAGTTATTGGTATTATTAGTTAGTTTATTATTAGTTTTTATTAGTTATGTTATTTATTTATTAGTTATTGGTTAGTTATTATTAGTTAGTTTTAGTTTAGTTTATTTAGTTTTAGTTAGTTATTATTAGTTATTTTAGTTAGTTTAGGTATTATTAGTTATTTATTTATTAGTTATTTTATTTATTTTTAGATATTAGTTTTATTATTGATTAATTTTTAGTTTATCTTTTTTTTTAGTTTATTATTTATTAGTTATTTAGTTTATTATTTAGTTTTAGTTTATTTTATTATTAGTTTATTTATTATTTTATTAGTTAGTTAGTTATTTAACATTAGTTAGTTAGTTAGTTTTATTATTATTTTTTTATTAGTTTTAGTTATTAGTTAGTTTTATTAGTTTAGTTATTTGTTTAGTTATTTGTTTAGTTGTTATTAGTTTTATTAGTTTTAGCTATTATTATTTTGGGTTTTAGTTAGTTATTATTTAGTTATTTAGTTTATTAGTTTTAGTTTATTAGTTTTTTTAATTTATTAGTTTTTAGGTTTTAATTTATTAAGTTAGTTTAGTTATTATTAGTTTTTTAGTTATTAGTAGCTTTAGTTATTAGTTAGTTATTAGTTTATTAATTTTAGGTTTAGTTTTAGTTATTTATTTAGGTTTTATTAGTTATTAGTTATTAGTTTAGTTTAGTTATTATTAGTTATTTATTATTATTTCTTGTTAGTTCAGTTAGTTTTATAATTATTTTCAATTAATAATTAGTTTTATTAGTTAGTTAGTTAATTAGTTTATTAATTAATTAGTTATAGTTTAGTTTTATTAGTTATTTTATTAGTTTATTATTATTAGTTTATTATTATTAGTTATTATTATTAGTTTAGTGATTATTTTTATTAGTTATTTATTAGTTATTTTTAGTTAGTTATTATTAGTTATTATTATTAGTTAATTATTTTTATTATTATTAGTTTATTAATTACTTATTAGTTTATTAAATTTATTAGGTTTAATTATTAGTTATTTATTAGTTAATTAGTTTCATTATTTAGTTTTTATTTTATTTATTTTAGTTAGTTATTAGTTTTTAGTTAGTTTTATTAGTTTAGTTAGTTTTAGTTATTTTATTATTAGTTAGTTAGTTATTTATTTATTAGTTATTAGTTAGTTTTAGTTTTTATTTTATATTATTATTTTAGGTTATTAGTTTAGTTATTATTTAGTTTAGTTATTTATTATTAGTTATTAATTATTAAGTTTAATTAGTTTTATTAGTTAGTTATTAGTTAGTTTTTTATTATTATTTGTTATTATTAGTTATTAATTAGTTAGTTATTAGTTTATTTAGTTTATTAGTTATTTATTATTAGTTATTTAGTTATTTAGTTTAATTATTAGTTTAGTTATTATTATTAGTTATTAGTTATTAGTTTAGTTTTAATTTAGTTATTATTAATTATTAATTTAGTTTTATTAGTTTTAGTTAATTATTAGTTTTATTAGTTAGTTTTAGTAATTATTAATATTAGTTATTAGTTAGTTAGTTATTAGTTTTATTAGGTTTTAGTTTTAATTATTAGTTAATTTAGTTTATTAGTTCATTTTATTAGTTATTATTAGTTATTAGTTTTATTAGTTTAGTTTTAGTTAGTTTTTAGTTAGTTTTAGTTTTAGTTTTTATTAGTTAGTTTATTAGTTAATTAGTTTTTGTTATTAAGTTTTTATTAGTTTTAATTATTAGTTATTAGTTAGTTATTTATTAGTTTATTTATTATTAGCTATTTAGTTATTAGTTATTAGTTTATTTAGTTATTATTAGGTTTATTAGTTACTAGTTTTAGTTTATTTTCTAGTTATTTAGTTTAGTTTATTATTAGTTATTAGTTAGGATAGTTTTAGTTTAGTTATTAGTTAGTTTATTTATTTTATTAGTTATTACTTTACTTATTAGTTTTTAGTTAGTTAGTTTTTATTACTTATTAGTTTATTAGTTATTAGCTAGTTATTACTTAATTAATTTATTAGTTTATTAGTATATTAGTTTAATAATTTTTAGTTTATTTAGTTTTATTTTATTATTTTAATAATTTTAGTTAGTTATTATTATTAATTATTATTAATTATTTAGTTTATTATTAATTTTTATTTAGTTATTTATTTAGTTCTTATTATTATTAGTTAGTAATTTTTATTATTAGTTTATTAGTTTTGTTAGTTTTTTAGTTTATTAATTTAGTCAGTTTTTTTATTAATTATTAGTTATTAGTTTGGTTAGTTTATTTATTAATTATTAGTTTATTAGTTAGTTAGTTTTATTATTAGTTTTATTATTTAATTTAGTTTTTTAAGTTTTATTTATTAGTTAGTTAGTTATTAGTTATTATTATTAGTTTTAGTTTTTATTTATTAGTTAGTTTTATTAGTTTTAGTTATTATGTTTAGTTTTATTATTAGTTATTTAGTTATTAGTTAGGTTTAGTTATTAGTTAATAGTTATTAGTTTATTTTATTAGTTTTATTAGTTTTTAGTTTAGTTAGTTTTATTAGTTAGTTATTTAGTTATTATTAGTTAGTTATTTAGTTAGTTATTAGCTTATTTATTATTATTATTAGTTAGTTATTATTTAATTTATTATTAGTTATTATTAGTTATTAGTTAGTTAGTAGTTAGTTTAGTTAGTTATTTAGTTTATTAGTTATTATTTATTAGTTATTAGTTACTTAGTTTTAGGTTAGTTTTTTTAGTTAGTTATTATTTAGTTTTTAATTTTAGTTAGTTATTAGTTTATTAATTATTAGTTATTTTATTAGTTTTTATCACTTAGTTTAATTATTTTATTAGTTTTTATTAATGATTTTAGTTATTTTATTAGTTATTAGTTTAGTTAGTTTTAGTTTACTAGTTTTTAATTAGTATTAGTTATTAGTTATTATTAGTTAGTTTTAGTTTATTATTATTATTATTATTAGTTTGTTCAGTTTATTAGGTTAGTTATTTAGTTATTAGTTAGTTTAGTTATTTAGTTTTAGCTATTAGTTTCATTATTGTTATTAGTTTTAATTAGTTATTAGTTATTAGTTATTAGTTATTATTATTTAGTTTATTAGTTTATTAGTTTAGTTATTATTAGTTTTAGTTAGTTTAGTTATTTTATTTATTTGTTTATTAGTTTTATTAATTATTTAGTTTTTTAGTTTTTTAGTTTAGTTATTAGTTTATTAGTTTTTTTTTTTATTTATTATATTTTATTATTAATTAGTTTTAGTTTATTAGTTATTTATTAGTTAATTATTATTAGTTTTAGTTATTAGTTTAGTTAGTTATTAGTTATTAGTTTTATTAGTTTATTAGTTATTATTAATTTTATTAGTTATTATTTTAGTAAGTTATTAGTTATTTATTTAGTTATTAATATTATTATTTATTTATTTATTATTATTACTTAGCTATTATTAGTTATTTGTTTAGTTTTATTAGTTTATTTAGTTAGTTTATTAGTTTTATTTTTTAGTTATTAATTATTTGGTTTAGTTATTAGTTATTTGGTTTAGTTATTAGTTATTAGTTTAGTTTTAGTTTTTTTATTAGTTATTAATTATTATTAGTTTATTAGGTTTTAGTTTATTAGTTTTAGTTAGTTTTATTAGTTATTATAGTTAGTTTAGTTTAATTATTTTAGTTAGTTTATTATTTTTTTTATTATTATTTTTTATTAATTATAGTTATTTATTAGTTAATTATTATTATTAGTTATTTTATTTTATTAGTTTTTATTAGGTTTATTATTAGTTTTTATTATTATTATTAGTTATTAGTTTACTTATTAGTTTTAGTTATTATTTATTAGTTTTTAATTTAGTTTAGTTTTATTATTTAGTTATTAGTTAGTTATTTTAGTTTTATTAGTTAGTTATTATTATGTTATTATTATTATTATTTAGTTATTTAGTTTAGTTTTAGTTTTATTATTAGTTAGTTTAATTTATTATTAGTTTTTAGTTTAGTTATTTAGTTATTTAGTTTAGTTTTAAGTAGTTTTTTTATTAGTTATTGAGTTATTATTAGTAATTATTATTAGTTATTTTAGTTATTTAGTTAGTTATTATTAGTTATTAGTTTTAGTTAGGTTTAGTTTTAGTTTATTTAGTTTATTAGTTTATTATTAGTTGTTAGTTTTAGCTTTTTAGTTTATTATTAGTTTATTAGTTATTACTTAGTTTTTATTATTTTTAGGTTTATTATTTATTTATTACTATTATTAGTTAGTTTTATTAGTTTATTAGTTAGTTTTATTATTATAAGTTAGTTTAGTTATCAATTATTTAGTTAGTTTCATTAGTTTTAGTTATTTAGTTATTAGGTTTTAGTTAGTTATTAGTTAGTTTTATTTTGTTATTTTTATTAGTTTTATTAGTTTTTTTTAGTTATTTATTATTATTTAGTTTTTTTATTAGTTATTTTAGTTTTATTAGTTATTAGTTTAGTTTATTAGTTTTTTATTAGTTTATTTAGTTTTAATTTTTAGTTTTTTAATTAGTTTTAGTTAGTTATTAGTTATTATTATTGGTTAGTTATTATTAGTTATTAGTTATTAGTTAGTTAGTTTAGTTTTTTTTAGTTTTATTAGTTATTATTAGTTTTAGTTATTTATTATTACTTTTTAGTTTTGTTAGTTATTAGTTAATTATTTATTATTTAGTTAGTCATTAGTTTATTATTAGTTTTATTTTTATTAGTTATTAGTTCAATTATTATTAGTTAGTTATTAATTTAGTTAATTATTATTATTATTATTAGTTAGTTTATTATTACTAGTTATTTATAAGTTTATTAGCTTATTAGTTTATTAATTTTTTATTATTTAGTTTAGTTATTAGTTAGTTATTATTTAATTATTAGTTGGTTATTATTTATTATTATTTATTTTATTATTATTATTAGTTTATTAGTTTTAGTTAAGATTTATTAGTTTTTTAGATATTATTATTTTTGATTATTATTTAATAGTTTATTAGTTTTAGTTATTATTAGTTGGTTATTATTATTTATTATTATTTTAGTTATTTATTTATTATTAGTTATTAGTTAGTTATTATTATAAGTTTTAGTAGTTATTAGTTTATTTAGGTTTTATTAGTTTAATTATTAGTTAGTTTAGTTTTAGTTATTATGTATAGTTAGTTTAGTTAGTTATTAGCTAGTTTATTTTATTAGTTATTTACTATTTTAGTTTTAGTTAGTTATTTAGTTATTATTGTTGTTAGGTTAATTAATTTAGTTATTTTATTAGTTTATTATTATTATTAGTTATTATTAGTTAATTAGTTTTAATTATTAGGTTGGGTTAGTTAGTTAGTTTATTATTTATTAATTTATTATTATATTAGTTTAGTTATTTATTAGTTAGTTAGTTTTATTTTATTTTATTTATTATTATTGGTAGCTTTTAAGTTTTATTAGTTATTAGTTTATTTTAGTTAGGTTTTGTTTATTAGTTTAGTTTTAGTTATTATTTATTTATTAGTTATTTAGTTATTAGTTTTTATTAGATTAGTTTATTTGTGGATGATCATTATTATTATTAGTTTTAGTTAATAATTTAGTTATTACTTTTAGTTATTAGTTTATTAGTTATTATTAGTTAGTTTATTTTTATTAGGTAAGTTTGGTTTTAGGTTTATTACTAGTTTGTTATTAGTTTAGTTAGTTATTAGTTTTTACTAGTTTATTTATTAATTTATTAGTTTTTTTAGTTAGTTAGTTTATTAGTTTATTAGTTTGTTATTAGTTATTATAGTTAGGTAATTATTATTAATTATTATTAGTTTTATAATTAGTTATTTAGTTTAGTTATTATTAGTTATCATCAATATAGTATTAGTATTAGTTAGTTATTAGTTAGTATTAGTTATAGTTAGTTATAGTTTTAGTTTTTAGTTAGTTAGTTTAGTTATTAGTTATTAATTAGTATTTTAGTTTAGTTTAGTTTATTAGTTAGTTGGTTTAGTTTAGTTAGTTATTAGTTAGTTTATTAGTTTTAGTTAGTTTTATTATGTTATTAGGTTTAGTTTTTAGTTTATTAGTTATTTTTTTAGTTTAGTTATTAGTTATTAGTTTATTAGTATTTATTAGTTAGCTATTAGTTAGTTAGTTTACTTTTTAGGTTAGTTTAGTAATTTATTTTAGATTAATTATTAGTTTATTATATTTTAGTTTATTAGTTTTTAGTTAGTTAAGTTAGTTATTATTATTATTATTATTAGTTTTATTTATTAATTATTTAGTTAGTTATTAGTTTAGTTATTAGTTTTTATTAGTTATTATTAGGTTATTATTAGTTTTATTATTTAGTTAGTTTAGTTAGTTTTATTATTAGTTATTATTTTATTAGTTTTATTAGTTTTAGTTTTTAGTTATTATTATTAGTTATTAGATATTAGCTATTATTATCAGTTACTTTTTAGTTTTATTATTAGTTATTAGTTATTTATTAGTTTATTATTATTAGTTATTTTTATTAGTTATTTAGTTTAGTTATTTTAGTTTGTCATTTAGTTTTATTAGTTATTTTTAGTTTAGTTTAGTTAGTTAGTTATTAGTTTTAGTTTTAAATATTTTATTATATAGTTATTAGTTAGTTATTAGTTATTTATTATTAGTTATTAGGTTTTATTAGTTTATTATTTTATTAGTTTTATTAGTTAGTTTTTATTAGTTTTATTAGTTTTATTAGTTTTATTAGTTTATTAGTTTTACTTAGTTATTAGTTTATTAGTTTTAATAGTTAGTATTAATTTTTATTATTATTAGTTACGATTATTATTTTTATTAGTTTAATAGTTAGTATTATTATTATTTTATGTTATTTTATTAATTATTAGTTTTAGTTTAGTATTTAGTTATTAGTTTTAGGTTTTTAATATTATTAGTTATTTATTAGTTTTTTATTTATTTTAGTTTATTAGTAGTAATTAGTTTTAATTTATTAGTTTAATTTATTAGTTTTTAGTTATTAGTTTAGTTTTAGGTTTTATTAGTTTTATTAGTTTTATTATATTATTATTAGTTAGTTTTATTTTATTAGTTTGGTTATTTAGTTTTATTATTATTTATTAGTTAGTCTTATTTTATTTAGTTTAGTTATTAGTTTTATTTTTTTATTATTATTATTAATATTATTATTATTATTCATTATTTGGTTAGTTTTTATTAGTTATTAGTTATTAGTTTAGTTATTATTATTAGTTTAGTTATTTAGTTATTATTTTAATCAGTTTTAGTAATTATTAGTTAGTTAGTTATTATTTTTTAGTTAGTAAGTTATTAGGTTTTTAGTTATTAGTTTAGTTATTAGTTAGATGTTATTTAGTTATTATTAGTTTTATTTAGTTATTTGTTATTAGTTTTATAGTTTATTTATTAGTTAGTGTTATTAGTTATTATTATTAATTTATTAGTTTATTATTAGTTATTATTTAATTATTATTATTTATTAGTTTATTATTAGTTATTAGTTATTAGTTAATAGTTTAGTTAGTTTTTTTTAGTTATTATTATTTATTTGTTTTTGTATTAGTTATTTAGTTATTTTTATTAGTTTAGTTATTTAGTTAGTTTTATTATTAGGTTTATTTTATAGTTATTAGTTTTTTATTAGTTATTTATTTATTAGTTTAGTTTTAGTTTAGTTATTTATAATTAGTTTAGTTAGTTATTTAGTTAGTTATTGGTTAGTTAGTTAGTTATTTTAGTTAGTTTTTAGTTTTAAATTTAGTTTTGTTAGTTATAGTGTTAATTATTTTATTATTTAGTTATTAGTTAGTTATTAGTTATTTATTATTAGTTAGTTTTATTAGTTTATTATTTATTAATTTTATTAGTTAGTTTTTTTAGTTATTATTAGTTATTAGTTATTTAGTTTTTATTAGTTTTATTAGTTTAGTTAGTTAGTTTAGTTATTAGTTTATTAGTTTTATTAGTTTTTAGTTTATTATTATTAGTTATTATAAGTTTTTAGTTTATTAGTTAAGGAAAAGATCCATTAGTCCCTCAGGAGAAATGCTATTAGTTAGGTTATTAGTTTTATTAGTTTTTATTATTAGTTAGTTATTATTATTATTTATGTTATTTTATTAATTATTAGTTTTATTTTAGTATTTAGTTATTAGTTTTAGGATTTTATTATTAATAAGTTATTTATTAGTTTTGTTATTTGTTTTATTATTTTAGATTATTAGTTTAGTTATTAGTTTTAATTTATTAGTTTAGTTTATTAGTTTTAGTTGTTAGTTTTTATTTTACTATATTATTATTAGTTAGTTAGTTAGTTTTATTTTATTAGTTTGGTTATTCTGTTTTATTATTATTTATTAGTTTGTTTTATTTTATTTAGTTTAGTTATTAGTTTTATTAGTTCATTATTATTATTATTATTATTATTATTATTATTATTATTATTTAATTATTTGGTTAGTTTTTATCAATTATTAGTTTAGTTATTATTATTAGTTTAGTTATTTAGTTATTATTTTAGTTTTAGTTAGTTTTAGTTATTATTAGTTAGTTAGTTATTATTAGTTTTAGTTTATAAGTTATTAGTTTTTTTAGTTATTAGTTAGATATTATTAAGTTATTATTAATTTTATTTAGTTACTTATTATTAGTTTTATAGTTTATTTATTAGTTAGTAAGTTATTAATTATTATTAGTTTATTAGTTTATTATTAGTTATTATTATTTATTAGTTTATTAATAGTTATTATTTAGTTATTATTATTTATTAGTTTATTATTAGTTATTAGTTTAGTTAGTTTTTTAGTTATTATTATTTATTTTAGTTTTTGTTATTAGTTATTAGTTTAGTTATTTAGTTATTTTTATTTGTTTAGTTATTTTGTTTGTTTATTATTAGGTTTATTTTTTAGTTATTAGGTCATTTATTAATTATTTGTTTATTAGTTTAGTTATTCAATTTAGTTATTTATTATTAGTTTATTTAGTTATTTTATTAGTTATTAGTTAGTCAGTTATGTAGTTTAGTTAATTTATTAGTTAGTTTAGTTATTAGTTTTAGTTATTAGTTATTATTTATTAGTTAGTTTTTATTAGTTTTATTATTTATTTATTTATTTGTTTATTATTATTATTAGGTTTATTGGTTATTAGTTAGTTAAATATTATTAGTTAGTTCTTAGTTTATTATTAGTTTATTAGTTTAGTTATTAGTTATTAATTATTAGTTTTATTAGTTAGTTATTAGTTAGTTATTAGTTTAGTTATTATTTAGGCTTAGTTAGTTAGTTATTTTATTTAGTTTTATTAATTATTACTTTTTAGTTATTATTATTAATTTTTTAGTTTAATTTATTAGTTAGTTATTAGTTATTAGTTTAGTTATTTGTTTAGTTATTATTAATTAGTTAATTTTAGTTTAGTTAGTTATTTATTATTAGTTTTTAGTTTTTTATTATTAGTTAGTTAGTTTTGTTATTAGTTTATTATTTATTAGTTATTATTAATTAGTTATTTAGTTTAGTTATTATTAGTTATTTATTATTAATTATTAGTTAGTTAGTTTTTAGTTTATTAATATAGTTTATTAAATATTTTTATTTTATTAGTTTAGTTTGGTTTTTTAGTTTAGTTTAGATATTTAATTTTTATTATTAGGTTTTTAGTTTTTAGTTAGTTTTAGTTATTAGTTTATTGGTTAGTTTTTAGTTTAGTTAATTTATTTAGTTAGTTTAATTTTTTTTGTTAGTTATTATTATTAGTTAGTCATTTATTATTATTTTAGTTATTAGTTAGTTATTAGTTTTATTATTATTTTTATTATTATTAGTTATTAGTTTTATTATTATAGTTTTTGTTAGTTATTATTAGATTTAGTTAGTTATTATTTATTATTTATTAGTTTTTAGTTATTAGTTTAGTTATTGTTAGTTTTATTAGTTTTACTTAATTTATTAGTTTATTTATTAGGTTTTAGTTTATTAGTTATTTGTTAGTTGTTAGTTAGTTTTATTTATCATTATTATTATTATTTAGTTATTATTTTATTATTATTAGTTTCATTAGTTATTATTTAGTTATTATTAGTTTTAGCTATTAATATTATTAGTTTAGTTATTAGTTTGTTAGTTTAGTTAGTTTAGTTATTAGTTTAGTTATTAGTTAGTTATTAGTTATTAGTTTAATTATTAGGTTTTATTTGTTTTATTAGTTTTTAGTTTTATTAGTGATTAGTTTTAGTTAGTTATTATTATTAGTTTTAGTTATTAGTTTAGTTATTAGTTATTAGTTTAGTTAGTTTAGTTTTTATTACTTAGTTTTAGCTATTAGTTTTAGTTATTAGTAGTTAGTTTTAGTTAGTTATTAGTTTGTTAGTTTGTTAGTTAATTATTTAGTTATTTATTATTTTTATTATTTAGTTTATTGGGTTTTATTAATTATTAGTTAGTTATTTAATTATTAGTTTACTAGTTAGTTAGTTTATTATTTAGTTATTATTTTATTAGTTAGTTACTTTTTTAGTTATTAGCTTGGTTATTTTAGTTTATTAATTTATTATTATTTATTAGTTCATTAGTTAATGTTTAGTTATTTAGTTTTATTATTAGTTAGTTATTATTAGTTTTTATTATTATTAGATTTAGTTTAATTAGTTTTATTTAGTTATTAGTTTATTATATATTATTAGTTAGTTATTATTTTATTAGTTATTAGTTTAGTTTTATTATTAGTTTTATTAGTTATTAGCTTATTTATTTATTATTTATTAGTTAGTTATTATTATTTATTATTAGTTTAATTTAGTTTATTTAGTTTTTAGTTAGTTATTATTAGTTTATTTAGTTTTAGTTAGTTTAGTTATTAGTTTATTAGTTATTTATTAGTTAGTTTTATTTAGTTTTTGTTATTCATTTTATTATTTATTAGTTATTAATTTAGTTATTTATTTATTATTTATTAATTTTTTTTAGTTTAGTTTAGTTAGTTTTATTAGTTATTTAGTTTTTAGTTTATTAGTTTTATTAGTTAGTTAGTTATTTAGTTATTATTAGTTATTAGTATAGTCAACTTTTATTAGTTATTAGTTTAATTATTAGTTTTAGTTATTAGTTAGTTTTATTAGTTTAGTTATTAGTTTAGTTAGTTATTAGTTTTATTAGTTTTAGTTATTATTTTATTAGGTTTTAGTTAGTTATTATTTAGTTATTTAATTTATTAGTTAGTTAGGTTTTAGTTATTAGCTATTAGTTAGTTTAGTTTTTAGTTATTTTTAGTTAGTTATTTAGTTTTTAGTTTTACTATTAGTTTAGTTATTAGATTTTTATTTAATTATTAGTTATTAGTTTTAGTTATTAGTTTATTAGTTATTAGTTATTATTAGGTTTAGTTATTAGTTAGTTTTAGTTAGTTTTATTATTATTATTAGTTATTAGTTTTATTTATTAGTTAGTTATTATTAGTTAATTTTAGTTTATTAGGTTTTATTAGTTATTATTTATTTTAGTTACTATTAGTTATTAGTTTAGGATTTTAGTTTTATTAGTTATTATTATTAGTTCATTTTTTTAGTTTATTATTATTAGTTAGTTAGCTATTAGTTAGTTTTTTTTTTATGTTAGGTTTTTTATTTGTTATCATTTGGTTTTTTTATTTATTATTTTTTAGGTTATAGTTTTAGTTTTAGTTTATTATTATTATTATTAATTTTAGTTATTATTTTTAGTTTATTATTACTATTATTGGTTATTAGTTATTAGTAGTTTTATTAGTTTATTAGTTATTAATTATTAGTTTTTTTTATTTAGTTATTATTATTAGTTTTAGTTAGTTTTATAATTAGTTAGTTAGTTATTAGTTATTAGTTTAGTTATTTAATTATTATTAATTTAGTTATTATTATTAGTTTTAGTTATTAGTGGTTATTAGTTATTATTATTTAAGTTGTTAATTTATTATTAGTTATTAGTTTTTTTGGGGAAATTGAGGCGAGCCAATATCATTCAAAATGTGTTACAACGTATCAAGTTATAAGAATGAATGAACAGCCCAAGGGAAATAAACAAAATGCAAAAGAGAGAGAAGAGGAGAAGAAATAGTGGGCCAATGAATTGGGTTAGGAAATGCCATCAGGGAGCAACAGGTTCCATTGGAGGAAGAGGTAATGCAACAATAGAATAAAGCAACTTAACCGACCACCATACCACCGTACATCCACATGAAAGGCGAGGCATTAGAGAGGTGTAATGCCACCAATGGCAATGCAAATAATGTGGAATAACCCTGGGAGCATAAAAGCAAAGAAATTTTAGCACAGAGCAAAATAGGAGACAAATAACTAGCAAACCAAAACCAAAAAAAGAATTCCAAGAGAGATAGGGATCTCCCAAAAGAGAAAATTTGATGCAAAACCATAAAGAGAGAGTATATCAAAGTAAAGTAACCCAACAGAATAGCAAAAAAAACTAGTGCTAAGGAGGTGAGGTTTGGTTTTCCATAACTAATCCATTTGTTAAAAGTATCAATCGGCCTCGCCAATTTTCTTTGAGCACCCATCGACAGACTGAGTTTAAGAGCCACTCTAAGTTGGATATGAAGACAAATAGCTTCAACAGATCATTTCAGATTAGAAAAAAACCACTTATTTCTCTCACACCAGATGTAGTAGACAGCCACCGCCATGATAAGTAAATAAAGTCTTCTAAGAGCTGAGTGGTCCAAAAGGGAAGAGGCAGTGAGAACTGATTGAAGAGTAGGTTGAGAAAGAAAAAAGCTCACGTTTGGTAAAAGGTTTCTAATGATGTTAGGTGTGTAGGGACACCCAAAAAATAAATGGGAGTGGGATTCATTTTAGAAAGATAGAGAGAGCCAAGAATGGAACCATCCCCTCCGCTAAGCATGTCGATGTTTTAAGACCCCCAATTTATCCATCCAAGAAAAGCATAGTTTAGGGCAAACCCTTGAACCATATCTCTTTAAAATCATCCACTAAGGAGACATGAGAAAAAAATGCATTTTAGAATGTCTTTGGTGATAATAGTTTTGTTCCCATTCCAAAGAATGGAGTCTGCATGAATATCTTCCTAATAGAAAGAGAGCAAGCTGGAAAACGTTGGGAGAAGGCAACAGGGATGTTCTAGCTACCATTCCTCATTATAGCATTAAGAGTAGTGTTTTTGGGCATATTGAGTAGGTCAAAGCACTCAGTGCCACGGATATCAAGTAATGAGAAACCCTCAAAGCATGGATCATAAAAGAGGGAGAAGAGAGAGCCTTCCCCCACAGAATATAAGAGGTTCCCTTTTGCTCTAGAGGCACATATTTGAAGCTCTATCCATAATGCAGATGATTTACATGTTTTTTTTGCTAGATGAAGCCGTATTTGTTCCTGGTCCAAGATACTAAAGAGGATGAATTGTTCAGCACTTTCTAGAGGATTTTAGTTTTACATATAATACTAAGGGTACTAGAGAAATCAGCCTCGCCTTTATCCCAGGCAAGGTTATTTGATACCAAGAGATAGGATGAAGTTTCTTAACCACCTCTCCGTGATAGAAGAAGTTGGCAGTTAGAGATTTGATCTTTTGGATGATACATTTAGGGACGACCTGAGCTCTTAGCCAATATGTTAAATAACTATTGATAGAAGATCGGATGAGCTGAAGTCTCCCACCATAAGAGAGCCATTTAGATTTCCAACCAGCTAGCCATCTAGAAAGTTTGTCAAGAAGGGCCACACAATGAGACTTGAGGTGCCCAAGAACTAAAGGCAGCCCAAGATATTTAAGGGGGAAATTTCTAGGCCTTATGTTCAGCAAGGAGCAACAAAGTTGGGAGGCTTTAGAGATTTTAGAGAAGCAAATTTGAGATTTCTGATGGTTCACCTCCAAGCCAATGAGGGCTAAGAGCTTAACAAGAGCCTACTTAATGGATAAGGCTGAATGTGAGTCAGCAACCCCTGCCACCAAAATGTCATCAGCAAATAGAAGGTGAGATATTGAGTTGTTACTTGAAGAAATTAGCTGAAATAATTGATTAGAAACCTTCTTTTCTAATATGCAAGAGAAAATACCCATAATGATTATAAAAGAAAGGGGGCACCCTTGTCTCAATCCGTTGGATGATTTGAAGTAACCTTTTATTTGTCCATTGAGCACAATAGAGAATGGGATGTCAGAAATACAGGCTCCCACCCAATCCACAAAAATCTTTGGAAAACCTTTTTGCATAAGTCTAAGAATAATTGTGGTATGATTAACACTATCAAATGCTTTTTGAAGGCCGATCTTTGCACAAAAAAGATTGAGACAACATCTATTATTAAATTCAGATTTCATGAGCAATAGAGATATTATCCGCAATGTCACTATTTTGATGAAGGTAGATTGGGATGGATAATGTAAGGAAGGACTTTGAGCCTATTAGCAAGAACTTTGGTAATGACTTTGTAGAAAGTCTTGCAGAGGGAGATTGGTCTAAAGTCAACCACATGATTTGCATGTTTAGTTTTGGGGATCGTAATAATGGTATGCTTAAAGACCTCGGAAGCTTTTAGTAGTAAAGAAATGGTCAAAGATAAATTGATTACCAATGATGTCCCAATAGGACAAGAAGAACTTAGAGGTGAAAGCCAAGGCGGATTTATCTTCATTAATATTATTGAGGGCAGCCATGATTTCTAAATCCAAGATAGGAGAGCCTAACTGATCAAACTGGGAGGCAGTGATAGGAGTGCCAATAGGGGTGTCAGAGAGGGATACCCCTATGTTGCTAGTTTTATTGAAGAGCTCGAGTAATAGTGACATTTTATTTAGCGAATCTTAAAGGATTAGTAATAGTTCCCCTATCCAATTGAAGCTCTTATCATATTTGACCGCCTTTCTTTAATATAATAGTAAAGGAATTTTAGGTCATCATCAACATGAATTAGCCATGTGATTTTAGCTCTTTGCTTGGTCCAAAGACTTTCTTTCTTGACAATATCAGATAGAGCATTTATATCCTCCATATTTTGGAGAAGAACAGAGTTAGTAGGATCATTTTCAAGGAGCTTCATATGAGATTCTTGTTCATCTTTCAAAGTTCTGATTTGTTGCTCAAGAGATAAAGAATCAAGCTTATGAGATTTGCGGTAATCTTTGACAAGCTTGAGTTTCTTGAAGAGCACTATGATTGGGTCTCCTCTGACAAAAATTTTCCAGGCTTTTGTGACATAGTCCTTGAAGCTCGGGTAGAGGACCCAATAATTTTTAAAAATAAATCTGTGGCTCCTTGAGTGAAGAGCGTTGGAGGAGACAACTAAGGGTGAGTGGTCAGAGGTAAGCGGAGGTAGTGCTTTGTAAGAAGAGGAGGAGAAAGCATCCAGCCAGTAGGAATTGCACATAACTCTACCAATTCTTGTTTTATAGGGTTGTCCATTCTGAGGTTGGACTAGGTGAAAAAAAGTCCAGAGCTAGGAAGGTCAAAAATCCCCGTGTCGTTAACACAAGCTGAAAAATCAGTAAGCCGATTAGGTGGGAGTGGATTCCCACTAGGTTTCTCATTTGAATATAAAGTGCAATTGAAATCCCCAATAATCAGCCAAGGTTCAACCATGGAGGCAGAAAGATGGTGAAGAAAGGACCAAAGCTCTAATCTGTCCCTAGCATCGTTATGGGCATAAACCCAAGTAACAAAGAATCTAGAGCAAGAGGGGACCATGCCATGAATAAAATGAGCATTAGTGAGGGTAGGAGTGAAGGAGATGGAGCAAGCATTCCATTTTAACCATAACCTGCCTCCAGAACAAGTGTCAAAATTATTGCAACTATCTTCATAGGGGAAGAGGGTAAGCTTTTTACGGAGAATTGGGTTAGCTATATAATCAGAGCTAACTTTAGTTTCCAGGAGACAAAGCATATCAAGATTGTTTTCCTTGATGATACGGGAATAGTCACGAGTCTGACCTTTCGCTAATAGGCCTCTCACATTCGAACAACCAAACATGGGAAGAGACATAAAAGAGAATTTAGTGGTTCTTGCCTTTCTTCTTAGTCTTTTGGACTAAGAAGGTAAGGGAGTTTGGGGATTTTGTGGTCTCTTTATCTTGGTTAGATTTCCCAAGAGTTTTGGGGATAGTGTCTTGGGGATGGGTGAGGGAGGCTTTAGAAGGTGAGGTGCAGTGGAGCGGGTGGTAATAGTGTATGATGATGTGGGAATGGATTGGGTTTCGGCTTCATCATTGGCATTAGGATCAGGTTCTTCCCTATCCGATGAATGGGATTAGGTGGGCAGCTGGTCGAGGTCATTTATGGAGGTAGTGGCTAGGGGGGGAGGGGTGGTTGCTAGATCGATTAGATCTACAAAATGAGGAATTAAGGCCGGGTCTTCCATGCTAGTTGGGACAATGGTAGTGGAAATATTGGTCTGTAGAGGTATGGAAGAGGGGGTATTCAAGGGGTTTCGGATCGGTCCAGGAGGGGGCTTCCTGCTCCTACTACATCCTCTGACTGAGGACCGAATAGGAGGATTGAGGGGGCAACTTTTGGAGTCGTGGTAGAAGGTAGAACATTTAGAACAAGCACTAGGTTTCCAGTCATAGTGAATTGCTTGATCAAACTTAATCCCATTAAGGTTCAGGGGAATAGTATTAGGGAGCAGAGAGGAGGGCGAACCTGAATGCAGACATGGGCAAAGGTAAGGCGAGCTTTGGATGCCGTAAGGTTGTCCAAAATAATAAGGACCCCAATTTTACTAGCCACTTTTAAAAGCCCCTCTTCATTCCAACAGCATAATGGGAGGTTTAGGAATTTTACCCAGAGAGGGATATCTGTGAAGTTCTCTTTGATTGGTCTAAAGTTCCATGAACATTCCCAAAAAATGAAGGGTCGACCATTAAGAAAACATGGGTCATTGTTCCACACAAGATCGTAGTCTTCCCTACAAGAAAAACAGAATAAGAAGAAGTCCCCTTCTAAAGTGAGCAACTCCAGATGGCCCTTAAGACCAATTTTGTTTGATAGCAACAAGCAATGAGTAAAGGGATGCTTTCCAATGGCATGGCTGACCAAAGATTGCTCCCATTCATTTTGACCCGCGAAAAGTTCATCTTCCGAAAAACAAACTTAATTTTCAGAGGAGGGAGTGTAGGAGAGGGAAAGAGAGTTGTTATTGTCTTTGTGGGAGTTTAGAAGAGCCTTCCAATTCCAAGACAAAGCCGGCAAAGCAATAGAGGGATGTAGGGGGCGGCAGCAGCGCAGCACTCCCATTTGAGGGAAAATGGGGGAAAGATGAGGTAGATGCGAAGTCCGTTGTGCCAGAGGGGAACCATCACCAACAACCCACTAGATCAACCAAAAAATAAGGTCTCCGGCCTCTGCTGGAGAAGAGGGAACCGACACCAACAAATCGAACCTCTAGATCAAAGCAAAGAACAAGAAAAAAGTTGAGAGATCAAACCAAGTAGCCATCAATTTTATCGGACAAAGGAGGAAGAGGAAGCCCTAGCGACGAGGCGATGTCAACTCCATCATGTGTGAAACCTTGGCCCACTTTTGTTAAAAAGTCAACGTAAAGCGACATCTGCGTGCACTTAGATAAAGCAAAAAACTCGCTATTCCTTTATTAGTCATTAGTTTAGTTTTATTAGTTACTTATTAGTTATATTTAGTTTTATTATTAATTGTTATTATTTTATTGTTTATTAGTTTAGTTTAGTTATTATTATTAGTTAGTTATTATCTGTTTTATTAGTTAGTTATTACATTTTTTAGATATTAGTTTTATTATTTTTTGTTAGATATTAGTTTTTATTAGTTATTATTAGTTTTAGTTTTTAGTTATTATTAGTTAGTTATTAGTTATTAGTTATTTAGGTATTAGATAGTTATTATAATAATTATTATTAGTTTTTAGTTTTTATTTTATTAGTTATTAGTTTATTTTAGTTATTATTAGTTTATTAGTTATTATTAGTTATTAGTTTAGTTAGTTATTATTATTAGTTATTAGTTATTATTAATTATTAGTTTAATTTTATTAGTTATTATTTTATTATTATTAGTTAGTTATTAATTAGTTTAGTTTTTTAGTTATTAGTTTAGTTTTAGTTTTAGTTTATTATTAGTTAATTATTAATTTTATTAGTTAGTTTTAGTTATTAGCTATTAATATTAGTTTTAGTTATTATTATTATTATTATTATTATTATTAGTATTATTATTATTAGTTTAGTTTATTATGTTAGTTATTAGTTATTTTATTATTATTAAGTTTAGTTTTATTAGTTATTTTATTTTTATAGTTTATTAATTTGTTATTATTAGTTATTTAGTTTATTATTAGTTATTAGTTATTATTTTTAGTTATTAGTTATTTATTTAGTTTATTATTATTATTATTATTAGGTTTAGGTTTAATTATTAGTTAGTTTTAGATTAGTTATTTAGTTATTAGTTAGTTAGTTTAGTTAGTTTTTTTTTATTAGTTTATTATTATTAGTTATTTTTGTTATTATTATTATTATTATTATTATTAGTTAGTTATTATTAGTTTTAATAATTTAGTCTTATTAGTTTATTAGTTTATTAATTAGTTATTAGTTTGTTTATTATTTTAATTATTATTATTAGTTTAGATATTAGTTTGTTTATTATTTTTTTATTATTTTAGTTATTTAGTTATTTAGTTTAATTAGTTTTTAGTTATTATTAGTTATTAGTTAATTTTTTTATTAGTTTTACTATTTTTTTAATTATTAGTTTTATTAGTTTGATTTTTTAGTTATTAGTTATTATTAATTTAGTTAAATAAATTATTAGTTAGTTAGTTATTATTAGTTATTAGTTATTAGTTAGTCAATTTAGTTTTTAATTTTATTAGTTGTTATTATTTTTCTAGTTTTTTATTATTACTTTTTTAATTTTATTAGTTATTAGTTAGTTATTCAATATTTAGTTAGTTATTAGTTTATTATTAGTTTTATTATTAATTTAGTTATTAGTTTTGTTAGTTATTAGTTTATTAGTTATTAGTTTATTATTATAAGTTTATTATTATTATTATAAGTTTTTATTTTAGTTTTATTATTATTAGTTTAGTTTAGATTTAGTTTATTTATTTTTAGTTTATTATTTTATTTTAGTTTAGTTTATTATTATTTTATTTTTATTATTTTTATTATTAGTATTATTATTTTAGTTTATTTTTATTATTTTTTTATTATTTATTTATTATTAGTTTTTTAGTTTTAGTTATTTATTATATTAGTTATTAGTTTTTTATTAGTTTAGTTATTAGTTTTTAGTTTAGTTTTTATTGGTTTTATTGGTTAGTTTTATTTTAGTATTAATAGTTTTTATTTTTTTTAGTTTTAGTTAGTTATTGGTTTTTATTTTTAGTTATTGTTTTGGTTTATTAGTTTAGTTTTAGTTTTTTTTATTTATTATTTGGTTTTATTAGTTATTTAGTTTTTGGTTAGTTATATTAATATTAGTTATTATTTATTATTTATTTTAGTTTATTTTAGTTAGTTATTAGTTTATTAGTTTAGTTTATTATTGGTTTTTGGTTTATTAGTTTAGGTTATTAGTTTTAGTTTTTTTGGTTTTATTAGTTTATTATTAGTTTATTTGGTTTATTTTTAGTAGTTGGTTTATTGGTTATTGGTTTGGTTATTTATTGGTTTAATATTTTTGGTTTTTATTTTAGTTATTATTTTATTAGTTTTAGTTTTTAGTTTATTAGTTTTTAGTTTATTATTTAGTTTAGTTTATTAGTATTAGTTATTGTTTTATTAGTATTAGTTAGTTTTATTAGTTTTTTTTAGTTTTAGTTATTGGTTATTATTATTAGTTTTATTAGTTTTTTTATTTGTTTAGTTATTAGTTAGTTTATTTGGTTATTAGTTTATGGTTTTAATTTTTAGTTTTTTTTGGTTTTTTTTAGTTGGTTAGTTTTTTGGTTTTAGTTTTAGTTATTTAGTTAGTTGGTTTTTTTAGTTTATTAGTTGGTTTAGTTTTATTATTGGTTTTAGTTTTTTTTAGTTGGTTTTATTAGTTAGTTTAATTTATTGGTTTAGTTATTTGTTTGGTTTGGTTTATTAGTTTAGTTTTTTATTAGTTAGCTATTGGTTAGTTACTTTTAGTTTAGTTTAGTAATTTGTTATTAGATATTAGTTATTAATTTTTTAGTTTAGTTTTTATTATTTAGTTTATTAGTTTTTTAGTAAGTTAGTTTTTTATTATTATTATTATTATTATTAGTTTTATTTATTAGTTCAATTATTAGTTTTTTATTAGTTATTATTGGGTTATTATTTTTATTATTAGTTTTATTATTTGGTTTTATTACTTATTATTTTTTTATTTTTATGAGTTTCGTTTTAGTTTATTATTATTGGTTATTAGTTATTTATTAGTTTTATTATTAATAGTTTTTATTTAATTTAGTTAATTTAGTTAGTCATTTAGTTTTTATTATTATTATTGGTTTTTT
Source organism: Cymbidium sinense (assembly GCA_021442155.1). Classification (NCBI taxonomy): domain Eukaryota; kingdom Viridiplantae; phylum Streptophyta; class Magnoliopsida; order Asparagales; family Orchidaceae; genus Cymbidium; species Cymbidium sinense. Next base: position 95,164,275 of record CM038225.1, read on the forward strand.
AGTTTTAGTTTAGTTTTATTTAGTTATTTATTTATTAGTTTTTTAGTTTTAGTTATTTTATTATTTAGTTATTAGTTAGTTTTTTTTATTTGTTATTGGTTTTAGTTGTTGTTAGTTTTATTGGTTTTATTTATTAGTTTTATTAGTTAGTATTTAGTTATTATTAGTTATTAGTTTTTAGTTTTATTAATTATTTATGTTTTATTAGTTATTAGTTTTATTATTTGGATTTAGTTTTAGTTTTAGGATTTTAGTTATTATTATTAGTTATTTAGTTTATTTAGTTTTAGTTTTTAGTTTTTTATCAGTTTTATTTGGTTATTAGTTTTAGTTAGTTTTATTTATTAGTTTATTTTATTATAATATTACTTGGTTGGTTTTATTTTTATTAGTTGGTTTTGTTTAGTAGTTTAGTTTATTATTAGGTTTAGTTTTTTATTATTTTATTATTATTAGTTTAATTAGTTTATTTTAGTTTGATTCATTTTTTAGTTTTATTATTTTAAGTTTATTATTAAATTATTATTAGTTATTTTATTATTAGTTATTATTAGGTTGTTTTATTAGTTTTTTATTAGTTATTTATTATTTTTTATTTGGTTATTAGTTAGTTTTTAGTTTATTTAATAGTTAGTTAGTTAGTTTATTATTAGTTTTATTAGTTACTAGTTTAGTTATTAGGTTTTATTAGTTATTAGTTTATTAGCTTTTTATTGGTTTTTAGTTAGTTTTATTATTTAGGTTTTGGGTTTTTATTATTATTATTATTATTATTATTATTATTAATATTATTATTATTTAGTTATTAGTTTAAGTTTATTAATTATTTAGGTTTTTTATTAGTTATTTTATTAGTTGGTTTTATTTTTTAGTTTGGGTTTTTTTTGGTTATTATTATTTTATTATTTAGTTTATATAGTTTTAGTTTTAGTTTTTTAATAGTTTTATTTAGTTATTAAGTTTTAGTTAGTTTTTTTATTTATTAGTTTAATTTTATTATAATTATTACTTAGTTATTTTGTCTAGTTAATTTATTATTAGGTTGTAGTTTTTATTAGTTTATTAATTATTAGTTTTATTAGTTTAGTTTACTAGTTTGATTCATTTAGTTTTAGTATTTTAAGTTTATTATTATTAAATTATTATTAGTTATTTTAATTATTATTAAGTTGTTTTATTAGTTTTTATTATTAGTTATTTATTCTTTTTTTGTCATTTATTAGTTTTAGCTATTAGTATAGTTATTTGTCAGTTATTAGTTTTATTAGTTATTAGTTTTTAGGTTTAGTTTATTAGTTATTTATTATTAGTTATTAGTTTATTAGTTTAATTTTTTATTATTATTATTATTATTAGTTAATTTTTTAGTTTATTATTATTAGTTAGTTAGCTATTAGTTAGTTTTAGGTTAGTTTTATTTTTTTTTATTTAGTTTATTATTATTAGTTTTTTGGGTTATAGTTTTAGCTTTTAGTTTATTAGTTTATTATTATTAGTTTTTAGTTATTACTTTTAGTTTATTATTACTATTATTCATTATTAGTTATTAGTAGTTTTATTATTAGTTAATTTTATTAGTTTATTAGTTATTAGTTATGAGTTTAGTTTTTTATTTGGTTATTTAGTTTTTTAGTTGGTTTTATTAGTTAGTTAGTTGTGGTTATTAGTTTAGTTATTTAGTTATTATTAGTTTATTACTAGTTATTAAGTTTTAGTTGGTTATTATTAGTTTTGGTTATTAGTTATTTATTAGTTGGTTTTATTATTAGTTATTGGTTTAGTTTTATAAGTTACTTATGGTTATAATTAGTTTTTATTATTAATAATTATTATTTTATTATTTATTAGATAGTTATTATCAATTTTATTAGTGAGTTATTAGTTTTTTTAAATATTAGTTTTATTATATTTATTTTTTTTCGTTGGATAGTAGTTTTTATTAGTTATTATTAGTTTTAGTTATTATTAGTTTTATTTTTTTATTTATTGGTTATTAATTAATTAATTTATTATAATTATTATCAATTTATTAGTTATTATTACTTAGTTTAGTTAGTTATTATTAGTAATAAGTTTTGGTTATTAGTTTTTATTAGTTATTATTAGTTATTAGTTATTATTTTATTATTATTAGTTAGTTATTAGTTTAGTTATTAGTTTTTAGTTTATTATTAGTTAATTATTTATTTTATTAGTTATTATTAGTTATTAGTTATTATTGTTAGTTTTAGTTATTATTATTATTATTATTAGTTTAGTTTATTAGCTAGTTTTATTTTATTATTATTAGGTTTAGTTTTATTTGTTATTTTAGTTTTATAATTTATTAATTTATTATTATTATTATTATTATTATTATTATTTAGTTTATTATTATTATTAGTTAATAGTTAGTTTAGTTATTAGTTATTTTACTTAGTTTATATTATTAGCTTTATTGGTTTAATTATTATTGGTTAGTTTGGTTTAGTTATTTAGTTATTAGTTAGTTAGTTTAGTTATTTTTTTAGTTATTAGTTTGTTATTATTAGTTATTTTTAGTTATTATTAATATTATTAGTTATTATTAGTCTAGTTTATTATTAGTTTTAATATTTGAGTTTTATTAGTTTATTAGTTTATTAGTTAGTTATTAATTTTTTTATTATTTTAGTTATTATTATTAGTTTAGTTATTAGTTTGTTTATTATTATTTTTTATTTAGTTATTTAGTTATTTAGTTATTTAGTTTAATTAGTTTTTAGTTATTATTAGTTTTTTTTAGTTTTATTAGTTATTATTATTAGTTTTACTAGTTTTAGTTTATTTATTAGTTATTAGTTTTATTAGTTTAGTTTTTAGTTATTAGTTATTATTAGTTTAGTTATTAGTTTAGTTTTTAGTTATTATTAGTTTAGTTATTAGTTTAATTTTTAGTTTATTAGTTATTAGTTTTTTAGTTATTAGTTTTTATTATTAGTTGGTTTTTTGAGCTTATCTATTAGTTATTATAATTATTATTTTATTATTATTAGTTTTTATGTTTATTAGTTATTAGTTTAGTTAGTTTACTTATTAGTTTCATTTTTTTAGTTAGTTATTATTTTATTATTTAGTTATTATTATTAGCTTTATTAGTTATTAGTTATTTATTATTTTAGTTATTAGTTATTAGTTTATTAGTTTTTTTATTATTAGTTATTAGATATTAGTTTTAGTTATTATTATTAGTTAGTTATTAGTTAGTTTTATTATTAATTATTTATTTATTAGTTTATTAGTTTAGTTATTAGGTTTTATTATTAATTATTTATTATTTATTAGTTTATTAGTTATTAGTTATTAGTTTAGTTAGTTTTAGTTATTATTATTTATTAGTTTTTGTTATTAGTTATTAGTTATTAGTTTAGTTATTTACGCTTTGTTTGGCTAAGCTTTTTTGATATGTTTTGCTTTTAAGAGCATGTATTTTTGATTTTGATACCCGTTTGAATAGTGCGCTTTTCTAAACAATATTTTATATAAAACTCCATTTTACCCCGATTTCACGATGCGAAATGAGAACGGCTTTTCCCGACTGTCCGCCATTTTGGAAAAGTATGTCGTAATTGCCCCTTCTCTCACTCCACTGCCACGATCCCTTATCACGGAACTACTCCGCGTTTGTCCTCATCCGCTCTTCTCCTCGTCCGATTGACATTGCCTCAAGCCCGACGGTGCAGCACTCGAGTATCACCCGAGCATCTCCGAGCAAATCCCGAGCATCTCCGAGCAAATCTCGAGCATCTCTGAGCAAATCCAGCTCTACCTAGGGTTGCTTTCCCAGGTTCGTTCCTCTAATTATGAAAATTTTTTTTGCCGACCGCACCCTATCCGAAGAAGTATGCGCTCTTGATAAAATTCCTAATGCGAAGGTCTTAAATTTTATAAATTATTTGCACGTTGATTAAAATGCCGTATATCTTGATAAACTGTTTGGTTTTTCTTGAGAAATAGATAGAGTTCTGCTATCAGAAATATTATGGATGCAAGAAGATCGATTAGACAAAAGAAGATTTTTATTTATTTTTCAAATCTGTTCTGAATTCTCAAAAAGGCACAAACATTTGAATATTAAGTTGATAGTGTAATAGATTAACTATAACATTTGCTGTGAATAAAAATAAAAACTTCTGTTTCCTATATTTAACAAAGATGAATATGATTTAATTATGATTAAGTGGATCTTATTCTTATAGAATGAACCGTAAAGATGGAAGAAAGATGAGATGGACTAGTGTGTTATTAAATAAGAATGATGAATAGGAAAAAAATCATATATTTATAATTTTCTTCTAAGGCAGTAGGCCTCACGAATTTGAATCATACTTCCACATTGTGAGCATGCATACGAGATGGTTGATTAGAAGAAGTGGTATTACGCACTGAATGCGAAGATGGCGATAATGATAGCAAAAAATATCAGGTTTCTCCATGTCATTTAGTCAATCTTTGTCATTTAGTTATTTGATAGAAGTTTTTTCTTGTCATACTTAACATGCAAAAAGGGATGTTTTCTCCAATACAAATGATCACATCTTTAATGATACAACAGGCTTTCGGACTTCCTCAATAATTTACATTTGTAAGGGAGTTTATTATGATTAAAATTTGTAAGTATGAAGTTTAAATTTGCTCTTTTAAACCAGAAAATGTCACCAAACTAACAAAACCAACAAAAATTATGCAAAACTGTGGAGCTATCAATTCTGAAAAGTTGAAAGTTTGTGAGATCAACGAGGTGAGTTAAGTATAATATTTAAAACTTATTATGGCTGCAAGATCTCATAGTTAATTATAATTACTAATTAAAATAATGCGCTTAATTAAGTAATTCATCACATGTGCTGTGTGATTAAAATACATGCTTATGTAATGACCATTCTTGTATGGGGAATTGGGTTTGGGGCAAATAATGAATCCTGTGAGTTCCAAACAGAAGTCTTCCTGTAAGTTTAAGCTAGTACTGAAGAGAGTTTTTTTTGCAAGATAAGGGTTAATGGAAGCAGCAGTAGGTATAAAAGAACACGAAGACATTAAATTAAATATGGTTTGATTGGTCTGCATCCACAATGGGAGGATATAGTGTCACTTGAAGGGAGGAAAAGCTTCAGAGTGACATCAGAAATAATAAACAGAAAATTAAATATACCATTAATCAAATTCAAATGTAAATAACACTAAACTACAAGATAGTGGAAATGAATGCTTAAGCATACTAAATTGAAACCTAGGGCATCTTAGGAAGATTTATTGCATGAAGATAAAGTCCTGCTCTGAAATCTTGCTAACAAATCAGATACAACAAAACAATCTTAATAAATCTATAAAACACTCTTAAGCATTTTCATTTGTATCTTTAATACAACTTGGTTTATGGTTCAAGAAAATATTTGAATAAAATCCTTATTTAGCAACTTTTCAATGCTTGCGGTGCAATAACATTTTACCTTGTATACCTAATATTTATACATGCATTAGATATAAAAATTTGAAAATTGGTTTTGTTTTGGTTTCAATCACACCGTAAAACTTTCGATTTCAATAATTTCATCAGTTTCAGTATTAGATTTGGATGCCAGTTCGTTTACAATATGTTTCATTATAGAAAATGTTTCAAGCTATGAAACAAAGATAATTATCTGATTGGAGTTCATATTACACACACATGAAATTTAATGGGTCCTTGGTAAATAATTCTAGCAAAAAATGTAGCAATTCTTCAAGAGTTTTAAGCGACACGTGCTTCTCATATAATATTTCCAACTTGTGCTCAAAATTCATGATTGCTTCATGTTCCTTGATGTTCTCATCCCTTGATTTTTTTTTTTGCAAAGAGTATTTATTAGAAATCAATACCACTTGCTTGCATATTTGTTTGCGACCATTACATGGAAGTCATTCTAGATTTCATGTACTTTGGAACCTCTATTTAATTTTTTTGGTTTATTTGGAATAGTAGTTTGTTAATTTTAACTCAAACTTGAGTAGTACTTTGTTAATTTTAGATTGATTTTGAATTACGTAAGTATTGAACTCAATTCAAATAGTAATTGGACCTATAATTCGTAATCACTATCACGAAAATAACATAATATGATATGATTGAAATGTGATTTATAGTCTCATCACCCTATGGGAGGTTTTCTTTTAATTAATGTCTTGTTATTGTTATTAATTAGATGGGAAAGCAGAAAGAAGGTGGTGCACCAGCAATTTGGGAGTTAGGTACTACTTTACTCTTCTATGACTTCTGCATCAAAGAAATAGAGCTGGGCAATAGGCCAACTTCGCATTTCAACAAAGATGGCTGGAAAAATATTATGAACAATTTTAATGAGCGCATAGGGAGAACATATGATTATACACAACTTAAAAATAAATGGGATCATTTAAAAAAGTAGTGGAAGTTGTGGAAAGAGCTACTAGGTGGTGAAACTGAAATTGGATGAGATCCTATCAAAAAAATAGTTGATGCTTCAACTGAATGGTGGAATGAAAAAATACAGGTCAGTTAACTTAGTGCACAACATTCGCATTAAATTTGAAATACATATAATTACTTAAGATTTGTAAATTGATATAATATAGATAATACCCGCTGCGAAGAATTTTAGACAAAATGGCATGGATGGAAGAAAAGCTGGATAGGATGTTTGGTCATATTGTAGCAACTGGTGATAATGTTTGGGTTCCTAATTCAGGAGTATTACCTATAGAATTAACAAATGCAGATTTAGACACATCTAATGATGACGAGAATCAAGAAGATGAACCAAATTATGAAAATTGTATAGGTAATACATCTCAAAAATCTCAAACATCCATTCCAATCACGAGTAGAAAGCGAAAAACTAAAAGTTGTTAGTCTAGTGGAAGGCAACTTCTATTAAACCATATTAATGAGGTAGTAATTGTAGCAAAATCTATCATCAATTCTATTGCTACTGCAAGTGCAGATCGTAAAACCTTTATAATTCCTGAGGCATTACATGAAGTTGCACAAATTCCAGAAATATTTGATGATGAGGAGTTCTATGATTTTGCTACAAATTTTCTAAAGATAAAAGCGTAGGGAAACTTTTATGAGTATACCAGATCAAAAGTTTGGTGGTTAAGGACGTTTCTTCGTGAGTTCTCAATAAGTAATGTTAAACTCGAACTTACTTAAGTTCTATTTAAGTCCATGTGATATAGGTTACAAATGTTTTTGTTAATGTAATGTACTATTAGACAATTACTTTTCTTGTCATGTCCAGGGGAACTTAATGTCATTTCATGTACAAGGAATTTTTTTTTATTAGTCAATCTTGCGAGGACTATTGTAGTAGTTGAACTTAGATATTTGGCTAGCATGATGACTGAATTAATATAGTTCCATTTACATCTAGACTATATATATATATATATATATATATATGCTACCATCCTCTCTAGGCTTCTAACGTTTAGCATCTCTCTTCTCTCCTAGCCTTGAAGCTTCAATGCAAACAAAAGCTCTTCGCTCTTAGCTCATGAGATCCTTCACGTGCTCATTTTAGATTTTGTTTCATTGCTCCTTTGGTCTATGATTTCTCTTCGTCAAAAAAGATTTATCTGTTCTCTACTTGTGATCTCTCTTAGAAATCCAAACTTTTATCAGAAAGTTTGGTTCTTTTTGGATGTTATTAAGAGCATAGGGCATTTGCATTTGCATAGTTGGAACAAAGAGCAGATAATGTGATTTGTATATTTTTTTTAATCTGAATTTTTGAGTGCTTCGATTGAGAGAAGGAAGCAGGGAGGAAAATTTGTACCTTTTTGAGGAATCAGAAATGACCTAAAAGGAAGATTTTTGTGCTACAGGCAGGACTGGATTGGAGGATTCCGTTCAAGAGTTAGGTATTGTTGGAATATCATTCAGGTTTTCTCTTATAGTTTTCATGTCTTTGAGGTCTTAAAAATCTTATATTTTAAGCTATTTTCTCTGTTTATCTCATTTTATCCTTATGCTCAATAGAATTCTGCTCTACAACCTACATATTCTTTGCTTCAACAAATTCTGTAATATCATTTGGGAGAGCAACCGGAAAGAAATCGTAAAAATATAAACTTTCTTTACTTTTAAATGTTGAATTGAAGTTTCTTATAAATTTTAAAGACAAAAAAATAATTTTTTCTCTTTCGCTTGCTTTAGTTTATGGGAAGTGATTTCTAACTCAATCAAAAATTGATTTAAGGGCAGAAGGTGTAATAACAGCATTTACTTATTTTGGTTTTTTGTTGAATTTATGTTTTGTTATTCTATTTTTAAATATTATGTCTTTCATTCACGGCTTGAATGTTTGGCTGCCTTGAAGTTACATTTTACTAAATATATGTTAATTTGAAACATTTTTTAGAATATGAAGCCCGTTTTCATTTCAGCGCTAAGTTGCATCATCACCTACATCTATAAACTCAGCATACACTACATCTATTAGCCTGTAGTGGTAAATAAATTTCCGTTTACATATGTAATTCATTATTATTCCATGATGAGATCTTGTACTTTCAAGTCATACTGTAAAGCCTCATGGGTTATGCTTCTCATAATTCTTATTATTAGCGAAAATGTTCGATCACGAGGAAAAAATATGATTGAAGATGACTATGACAATTATGGTGAACAGTGGATTGAGCAGACACTATATCACAATTTTGTAATATTTTGACATCATCAAGTTGTTTGATCCATGATTATAACAGACTATACTTGCACAAAAAAACCATGCATGACATCAGGGCATATAGGTGATAAGTGGATATTAGAATTATTACATGGTCATCCAATCGGTTCTACAATATGTTTAGAATGTCACAAGAAATTTTAAGGACTTGTTAAGGTTACTTGAAACGACTTATGGGTTGGAGGGTTCACGTAGAACAACAACTAGAGAAATTCTTGCTATAAGTTTTTATATTTTAGCACATAACAAGTCTATTAGAGAAACATGTGAATGCTTTCAACACACCACAGAGACAATCAGTGGATATTTTTCTCGTGGCCTTTATCTGTTAGTTATGTTAGGAATGGATATAATTACCCCATCAGATAAATTGTTTGCTGAAATCCCATAACATATTCAAAATGATGTACGATATATGCCATATTTTAAGAATTGTATTGGGGCAATTGATGGCACTCATGTTGATGCCCGCATTCTGTTGAAGAGAATAAGTTGCATTTATAGGAAGACATCATTCACCACGAATATTATGATTGTATGTGATTTCAATATGTGTTTCACTTTTGTGGCATTGGGATGGGAGGGCTGCATGATCTTTGGTATATTTCATCGTCCATCAAAGATCCTAGATGCAATTTCCCAAGCCCACAGTAGGTTTCTTCTTATTTGCATATTAATGACTTTTGTCTTTTTATTTTACACCATCCATAACTAATATGTTTCTCTTCACTAGGCAAATATTATTTAGTAGATCTTTATACCCTTACAAAGGGGTTTCTTAAAACAATATCCAGAAATAAGGTATCATTTACCAGATTTTATTCGTGGTACACGTCCAATTAGAGGGCATCGTGAGATATTCAATAGAGCACATTCATCACTAAGAAGTGTTATAGAGCGTACATTTGGTGTATGGAAAAAGAAATGGGGAATTCTTAGAGATATGCCAAATTATCCTTTCAAAAAACAACGGCTTATAGTTGTGGCTTCAATGGCAATACATAATTTCATTAGAAGACATCATTCACATATTGATCCAGAGTTCGAGAAATGTGATGTTGATGAATTTTTTATTCATCTAGAATCAGATGAGTATAGAGTAGGGGTACATTTTAGTGAATGTTCAACAAGTAATAGTGATGTTGAAGTAGCTGATGGTCCAGGTGCTGAAGAGATGGTTGAACTTTGAGATAATATTGCACTTCAATTATGCCAAGCAAATCGGTAAGGCGTGATATTCATTGACTATATTTGATAATATCTGCTTATTACATGATGAGCTTAGGCCTTTTAAATTGAGAAGTAATAACCAAAGAATACTTGTAATTCGAATGTTGTTTGATAAATTTCAGGTTTATCGATGACAATTAATGGTGGAATTGTACTACTTATTCAGTGATCTAAGCTGGATATTGGTGATGTATTCGTTCAGTGATGTCAATTGTTATTGTTAATGCAGTACTTATTCAGTGTTGTGTTCATTCATATGTGAATTAACTTGTGCATATAAATTTTTTTGAATTTTGTAGGTATTATTTGCAGGACTTGGAGTCGTGTAGGTGGATCGAGAGCTGACGTTGGGAATACTTTTTTTCCTTAGTTTTTATTATTTTATTTTTATTAGTTGGAGGGTTTTTTCTAAACCAAGCAAAAGTATCAATTTGATAAATAGTGTAAGAGAAGTATTCTCTATGTGGACTATGTAAAATTCATTCATAGTAGTAGAGTTTGAAATATATTTGATTCTCATTAATATTACAGAAATCATCACAATTAATATGCGTTCGGTTCTTTTTTTGCTTAATTAAGTAGTTAGTTAAAACAAATTTGGTCCATTTACTTAAGAGTAAATGTTTTGGGGTTTTCATTATTATTTTTTGAGGCTTTTTTGGAAATTAATATTTGCATAAGTTGGCACATATATTAATTATTTATTCAAGATTGTGAATGAGGTGAATTTATAATAGATTTTAAGAGGTTTAATATGATTATGAAATTATAATTTACCAATTTCTTAATAAAAATTTTGCATTACAATGATTGCTATTATTTAAAGTCTGTTTAAATAGTTTATAATTATGAAATCTTAATTTACGAAGAAATTTTCAAATAATTATGATATTTAATACACTTTCTACAAACTAATTAAATAGTATGATATTTATATGTAAGTCTTCATAAATAAATTTAAAATTTGAATGGCATAATACTTTTAAAAATATGTTAATGGAAAATATATCATATTGTACCCTATATCATATTTCGTAAATTTATGATAAGAAATTTGCTATTTGAAGATAATAGTATTGTTTGTAAGTAATATATATTTATGTTTATTTTTGGTAAATTTTGTTTAAACAATAACATATTTATTAGATATACTAAACTTTATTCTATAATTACATATATATATATATATATATAGTAAACAAAAAAATAAATATGCTAGAAGACATTGGGGTTCATATATTAATTTAAACAAAATTTGAAGAAAAAAAAATAATTTGAGATTGATTAAAATTTTTTTCGTCAATATATTATTACGATGCATATATTTTTGAATAGCCTAAACATCTCAAATTCTTAATTGCCGCTTTTTTAGGAATATTTCTCATAAAGAAATGAAAGGGCATTTTGTTATTTCAACTACAATATGAATCGTTCAATTTTAGATAAAGCTATTTTTATTCAAACAGGTAATCTCAACTTTTCAGCCAACATATAAGAAACCATATTGAACCACAGTTTTTCAGTAAGTACTTTTAAATGAGATTTTTAAGAATCTCATAAGCTTAGCCAAACGAAGCCTTAGTTAGTTTTATTAGTTTAGTTATTTTGTTTATTAGTTATTTAGTTAGTTTTATTATTAGGTTTATTTTTTAGTTATTAGTTTTTTTATTAGTTATTTGTTTATTAGTTTAGTTATTCAGTTTAGTTATTTATTATTAGTTTAGTTAGTTATTTTATTAGTTATTAGTTAGTTAGTTATTTAGTTATTTAGTTTAGTCAATTTATTATTTAGTTTAGTTATTAGTTTTAGTTATTAGTTATTATTTATTAGTTAGTTTTTATTAGTTTTATTATTTATTTATTTCTTTATTTATTGTTATTATTAGGTTTATTGGTTATTAGTTAGTTAGTTATTATTAGTTGGTTCTTAGTTTATTATTGGTTTATTAGTTTTAGTTAGTTATTATTGGTTTATTGGTTTTTTATTAGTTAGTTATTAGTTTAATTATTATTTAGGCTTAGTTGGTTTTTGGTTATTAGTTAATTTTTAGTTTTTTATGGTTATTAGTTAGCTTTATGAGTTATTATTATTATTAGTGGTTTATTTATTTATTATATTAAGTTAGTTATTTTATTTAGTTTTATTAGTTATTACTTTTTAGTTATTATTATTAATTTTTTAGATTATATTTATTAGTTATTAATTATTAGTTTAGTAATTATTAATTAATTAATTTTAGTTTAATTAGTTATTTATTATTAGTTAATTAGTTTAGTTATTAGTTTATTAGTTATTAGTTATTATTAGTTAGTTATTTAGTTTTGTTATTACTAGTTATTTATTATTCATTATTAGTTAGTTAGTTTTTAGTTTATTGGTATAGTTTATTAATTATTTAGTTTATTAGTTTAGTTTAGTTATTTAGTTTTTATTATTAGGTTTTAAGTTTTTAGTTAGTTTTAGTTATTAGTTTATTAGTTAGTTTTTAGTTTAGTTAGTTTATTTAGTTAGTTTTATTTTTATTAGTTATTTTTTATTAGTTGGTCATTTATTATTATTTTTGGTTATTAGTTAGTTATTAGTTAGTTATTACTTTTTATTATTTTTTTTTATTAGTTATTAGTTTTTTTTATTTTTTTTTTATTGATTATTAGATTTAGTTAGTTATTATTTATTACTTATTAGTTCTTAGTTATTAGTTTTTTTTATTGTAGTTTTATTAGTTTATTTATTAGGTTTTAGTTTATTGGTTATTAGTTAGTTATTAGTTAGTTTTAGTTATCATTATTATTATTATTAGTTTTATTAGTTGTTGTTTAGTTATTATTAGTTTTAGTTATTAATTAGTTAGTTTTAGTTATTAGTTATTATTAGTTTCATTATTAGTTAGTTATTAGTTTATTAGTTTATTAGTTATTAGTTTTTTATTTTATTTAGTTATTTATTTATTATTTATTAGTTATTAGTTTGTTATTTAGTTATTTAGTTTTTAATTTTATTCTTTATTTATTTAGTTTTATTAGTTTTATTAGGTTTATTATTATTAGTTTTTAGTTTAATTATTTAGTTTTAATTATTAGTTATTATTAGTTAGTTTTATTATTAGTTTATTTTATTAGTTAGTTATTATTATTATTAGTTATTTAGTTATTAGTTTTATTTTATTTAGTTTTTTAGTTATTATTTTAGTTATTAGTTATTATTTATTATTAGTTAATTATTTATTAGTTATTTATTAGTTTTTATTAGTTTTAGTTATAAGTTTTATTAGTTTATTTATTAGGTTTTAATAGTTTTCAGTTATTTGTTATTAATTTAGTTTTTTAGTTATTAGTTTATTTATTAGTTATTTATTAGTTTAGATTTTTAGTTAGTTATTATTATTAATTAGTTTAGTCAATTTTAAGTTATTAGTTAGTTTAGTTATTAGTTTATTATTTATAGTTTTTTAGTTAATTATTATTAGTTTTATTATTAGTTATTAGTTTGGTTATTAGTGGTTGGTTATTGGTTATTAGTTAGTTATTATTTATTGGTTATTAGCTATTAGTTTTATTATGTTTTCAGTTTATTTATTATTATCTAGTTAGTTTAGTTCTTAGTTAGTTATTAATTTTAGTTGGTTATTAGTTATTATTATTAATTTGTTTCTAGTTTATTATTATTTTTAGTTATTGGTTATTAAGTTATTAATTATTATTATTAGTTTAGTTAATAGTTTGTTACTTTAGTTAGTTTAGTTATTAGTTAGTTATTTGTTATTAGTTTAATTATTAAGTTTTATTTATTTTATTTGTTTTTAGTTTTATTATTGATTAGTTTTATCAGTTTTAGTTAGTTATTATTTTTATTAGTTTTAGTTATTAGTTTGGTTATTAGTAATTAGAATAGTTATTAGTTATTAGTTTTAGTTAGTTATTAGTTTGTTAGTTTCTTAGTTAGTTATTTAGTTATTTATTATTAGTATTATTTAGTTTATTGGGTTTTATTAATTATTAGTTAGTTATTTAATTATCAGTTTACTAGTTAGTTAGTTATTATTTAGTTATTAGTTTATGAGTTAGTTAGTTTTTTTAGTTATTAGGTTTAGTTATTAGTTTTAGTTTATTAATTTATTATTAGTTTATTAGTTCATTAGTTATTGTTTAGTTATTTGATTTTATTATTAGTTAGTTATTATTAGTTTTATTTGTTTTTATTAGTTATTAGTTTAGTTTGGTTTTATTTAGTTTAGTTTATTAGTTATTGGTTTAGCTTTATTATTCATTTTTTTTTATTGGTTATTAGTTATTTATTTTTGGTTATTAGTTAGTTATTTATTTATTATTAGTTTAGTTTAGTTTATTTAGTTTTAGTTAGATATTATTAGTTTATTTATTTTTTAGTTTTAGGTATTAGTTTATTAGTTATTTATTAGTTAGTTTTATTTAGTTTTAGTTATTAGTTTAGTTATTTATTTTTTTGTTTATTATTTATTAATTTTTTTAGTTTAGTTTAGTTAGTTTTATTAGGTTATTTAGTTTTCAGTTTATTAGTTTTATTAGTTATTTTTAGTTAGTTAGTTATTTAGTTATTATTAGTTATTAGTTTAGTATTATTTGGTTTAGTTTATTAGTTTTAGTTATTAGTTTAGTTATTAGTTTAGTTACTTAGTTTTAGTTATTATTTTATTAGGTTTTGTTAGTTATTATTTAGTTATTTAATTTATTAGTTATTTAGGTTTTAGTTTATTAGCTATTAGTTAGTTTAGTTTTTAGTTATTATTAGTTTATTATTTAGTTATTAGTTTTATTAGTTTTAGGTTCAATTTTAGTTAGTTATTTAGGTTTTTAGTTTTATTATTAGTTTAGTTATTAGATTTTTTTTATTTATTAGTTATTAGTTTTTTGGTTATTAGTTTATTGGTTATTAGTTATTCTTGGTTATTGGTTGGTTATAGTTAGTTTTATTATTATTATTAGTCTTATTTTAGTTAGTTTATTAATTAATTTTAGTTTATTAGGTTTTATATTTATTATTATTTTAGTTACTATTAATTATTAGTTTATTAGTTTAGGTTTTAGTTTTTATTAGTTATTATTATTATTAGTTCATTTTTTAGTTTATTATTAGTTAGTTAGCTATTAGTTAATTTTTAGGTTAGTTTTTTATTTAGTTATTATTAGGTTTATTATTTATTATTATTTTAGGTTATAGTTATAGTTTTTAGTTTATTATTATTAGTTTTATTTAGTTATTTATTATTAGTTTTATAGTTTATTTATTATTTAGTAAGTTATTAGTTATTATTATTTTTATTATTTAGTTATTATTATTTATTCATTAATTATTAGTTATTAGTTATTAGTTTAGTTACTTTCTTTAGTTATTATTATTTATTAGTTTTTGGTATTAGTTATTAGTTTAGTTATTTAGTTGTTTTATTAGTTTAATTATTTAGTTTATTAGTTATTTAGTTAGTTTTATTATTAGGTTTATTTTTTAGTTATTAGTTTTTTTAGTTATTTGTTTATTTATTTAGTTATTTAGTTTAGTTATTTATTATTAGTTTAGTTAGTTATTCAATTTAGTTAATTTATTATTTAGTTTAGTTATTAGTTTTTTAGTTATTAGTTATTATTTATTAGTTACTTTTTATTGGTTTTATTATTTATTTATTTAGTATTATTAGGTTTTATTGGTTTATTAGTTAGTTATTATTAGTTAGTTTTTTGGTTTTATTAGTTTATTAGTTTAGTTATTGGTTATTAGTTTTATTAGTTGGTTATTTTAGTTATTAGTTATTATTTGGGTTTAGTTGGTTTTTGGTTTTTGGTTATTAGTTGGTTTTATGAGTTATTAGTTTATTTACTTTCATTTATTATTAATTAGTTAGTTAGTTATTTTATTTAGTTTTTTATTAGTTATTACTTTTTAGTTAATATTATTAATTTTTTAGTTAATTTTATTAGTTAGTTATTAGTTATTAGTTTAGTTATTAGTTTAGTAATTATTAATTAGTTATTTATTATTAGTTTTTAGTTTTTTTATTAATAGCTAGTTAGTTTAGTTATTAATTATTATTAGTTATAATTAGTTAGTTATTTAGTTTAGTTATTACTAGTTATTTATTATTCATTATTAGTTAGTTAGTTTTAGTTTATTAGTTTAGTTTATTAGTTATTTAGTTTATTAGTTTAGTTTAGTTTTTTAGTTTAGTTTAGTTATTTAGTTTTTATTATTAGGTTTTTAATTTTTAGTTAGTTTTGGTTATTAGTTTATTGGCTAATTTTTAGTTTAGTTAGTTTATTTAGTTAGCTTTATTATATTAGTTAGTTATTTAGTTTAGTTATTAGTTGGTTAGTTTATTAGTTAGTTTGGTTTAGTTTTGGTTTAATTTTGGTTAGTTTTATTGGTTTTATTTTTTTATTATTTTATTATTATTAGATTATTTGGTTATTAGTTTATTATTGGTTAGTTATTAGTTATTATTAGATTATTAGTTTAGTTTAGTATTAGTTATTAGTTGGTTTTAGTTTTTTTATTATTGGTTAATTTTTGTTAGGTATTATTATGGTTATTAGTTTAGTTACATTTATTATTTATTATTAGTTAGATAGATAGTTATTTTATTTAATTTTATTAGTTATTAGTTTTTAGTTCTAAATATTAGTTTTTTAGTTTAGTTTATTCATTAGTTATTAGTTATTACTTTAATTATTAGTTTAGTCATTAATAGTTAGCTAGTTTTAGTTTAGTTAGTTACTTATTATTACTTTTTAGTTTTTTTATTATTAGTTAGTTAGTTTAGTTATTAATTTATTAGTTATTAGTTATTATTAATTGGTTGTTTAGTTTAGTTATTTTTAGTTATTAATTAGTTAGTTTTTAGTTTATTAGTTTACTTTATTTGTAATTTAGTTTATTAGTTTAGTTTAGTATTTTAGTTTAGTTTATTTATTAGTTATTTAGTTTTTATTATTGGGTTTTAGTTTTTAGTTAGTTTTACTTATTAGTTTATTAGATAGTTTTTACTTTAATTTGTTTATTTAGTTATTTTTATTTTATTAGTTATTATTATTATTACTTTATTATTAGTTATTAATTTATTATTATTATTATTAGTTATCAGTTTATTCTATTTATTAGTTTAGTTTATTAGTTAGTTATTAGTTAGTTTTAGTATATTTGTTTTATCAGTTATTTAGTTATTAGTTTATGAGTTTATTAGTTTTATTAGTTAGTTATTATTAGTTAGTTTATTAGTTAGTTTAATAGTTTATTTAGTTATTAGTTTATTAGGTTTTTAGTTAATTTAGTTATTTAGTTTTACTAGGTTTATTATTAGTTATTTTAGTTTTTTTATTAGTTTTATTATTTAGTTATTATTATTAGTTATTATTAGTTATTATTAGTTATTAGTTTAGCTTTTAGTTTATTAGTTAGTTAGTTATTAGTTTTTATTTATTTTATTATTAGTTTAGTTATTAGATTTTCAATTTTATTAGTTATTTATTAGTTTAGTTATTTAATAGTTTAGTTTTTATTAGTTATTAGTTAGTTCTTAATATTAGTTTTAGTTATTATTAGTTAGTTTTTAATTAGTTTATTATGTTATTTTATTATTGTAGTTATTATTAGTTTAGTTTATTTATTATTATTATTATTTTTAGTTTATTTTTTTTAGGTTTTTATTATTAGTTGGTTTAGTTGGTTTAGTTATTTATTTTATTATTATTTATTATTAGTTAGTTAGTTTAGTTTATTTTTTTATTAATTTTATTAGTTATTAGTTAATTAGTTTTGTTTTTTTTTAGTTTTATTTTATTTTGGTTATTAGTTTTTTAGTTTATTATTAGTTTATAATATAAAGTTTTATTAATTAATAGTTAGTTTTAGTTATTAGTTATTATTAGTTTTATTATTTTTTATTAGGTTATTAGTTTATTAGTTATTATTTAGTTATTAGTTTAGTTATTATTAGTTAGTTTAGTTATTAGTTTATTAGTTATTAGTTTAGTTATTATTAGTTATTAGTTATTTAATTTATTTATTAGTTAGTTAGTTTTAGTTTTATTAGTTATTAGTATTATTATTATTATTATTATTATTATTATTATTATTATTATTAGTTTAGTTACTATTTAGTTATTAGTTTATTAGTTTTTAATTTATTAGTTTTATTAGTTTTTTAGTTTATTAGTTTAGGTTATTATTAGTTATTAGTTTTATTAGTTTATTATTAGTTATTTTTTAGTTTTTATTAGTTATAGATATTATATCTAGTTATTATTATTAGTTATTAGTTTATTGGTTTGTTATTATTAGTTATTAGTTTAGTTTAGTTTATTAGTTATTAGTTTATTAGGTTTATTATTAGTTTTTATTAGTTAGTTTAGTTTTTTTTTTATTTATTAATTTATTAGTTAGGTTTTTTAGTTAGTTATAAGTTATTAGTTATTAGTTATATTAGTTTTTATTAGTTAGCTATAGTTAGTTTAGTTTTTTATTATTTATTAATTTATTTATTAGGTTTTTTAGTTAGTTATTAGTTTTTAGTTATTTGTTTTATTAATTATTAGTTATTAGTTTATTTAGTTTATTATTATTAGTTATTAGTTTAGTTATTATTATTATTTTTATTATTATTAGTTTAGTTATTAGTTTGGTTTATCTATTTTATTTAGTTTTTATTAGTTATTAATTATTATTATGAGTTTTAGTTTTATTAGTTATTAATTTAGTTATTAGTTATAAGTTTTAGTTATTATTAGGTTTAGGTTTAGGTTTAGTTATTAATTAGTTATTAATTATTTATTAGTTTATTATTATTAGTTTAGTTCTTATTAGTTTATTATTAATAATTATTACTATTATTAGTTTAGTTTTTAGTTAGTTATTAGTTTAGTTATTTATTTAGTTGTTATTATTAGTTATTAGTTATTTAGTTGGTTTTATTAGTTGGTTGTAGTTATAGTTTTGGTTAGTTTTTTTATTAGTTTAGTTAGTTTTATTAGTTTATTAGTTATTTTAGTTATTATTTATTGGTTATTTAGTTTATTAATTTATATTACTATTATTATTTATTTAAATTTTTATTATTAGTTATTTGTTAGTTTAGTTATTAGTTTATTATTGAGTTATTAATTAGTTAGTTTTTATTAGTTTAGTTCTTTATTATTAGTTATTATTAGTTTAATTAGTTTATTTAGTTTTTATTAGTTTATTCATTTATTAGTTTTAGTTTTATTAGTTGTTAGTTTATTATTATCTAGGTTTAGTTATTAGTTATTATTAGTAAGTTAGTTTATTAGTTAATAGTTATTAGTTTTATTATTATAGTTAGTTAGTTATTATTAGCTATTATTTGTTTTTTATTAGTTAGTTTATTATTATTATTATTAGTTTATTTTATTTATTATTAGTTATTAGTTTTTTAGATAATTTTTATTAGTTATTAGTTAATATTAGTTATTTATTTATTTATTATTAGTTTTATTAGTTAATTATTAGTTAATAGTTTATTTTTTTATTTGGTTTAGTTTTGGTTATTTATTAGTTGTTTTATGTTATTTATCTAGTTAGTTTTATTAGTTAGTTTTCTACTTTATAATTAATTATTAGTCTTTATTATTTAGTTAGTTATTAGTTTATTAGTTTAATTATTCATTTTTTAGTTTATTTATTATTTATTCATTTTAGTTATAAGTTACTAGAGTTTAATTACTAGGTATTTAATTTATTATTAATTGATTTTTTAGTTTTTATTAGTTATTAATTATTATTAGTTTATTAGTTTTTTATTAATTTTATTAGTTATTAGTTATTAGTTATCATTAGTAATTATTATTAGTTAGTTATTTAGTTTTGTTTATTAGTTATTTTTTAGTAATTGATTTATTAGTTTTTTATTGTTAGTTATTATTATTTGTTTATTAGTTATTTGGTTATTGGTTTATTATTAGTATTATGGTTATTAGTTTTATTGGTTTTATTATTTATTAGTTATTTTAGTTATTATTAGTTAGTATTAGCTAATATTAGTTATTAGTTTTAGTTAATTTTTATTAGTTAGTTATTATAAGTTTTAGGTTAGTTATTTAGTTAGTTAGTTATTTTTATTATTATTTATTTGTTATTAGTTATTAGTTAATTAGTTTTTTAGTTTTTTATTTATTTTTATTAGTTATTAGTCTAGTTATTATTAATTAGTTTTTAATTTAATTATTATTAGGTTTATTAGTTATTAGTTTTATTAGTTAGTTATTATTATTAATTAGTTATTTATTATTATTTTGAGTTATTATTAGTTATTAGTTAGTTATTAGTCAGTTATTAATGTTATTATTAGTTTTATTATTATTAGTTATTAGTTTTATTGGTTTTATTATTATTAGTTTTTGTTAGTTATTATTAAATTTAGTTAATTATTATTTAGTTTGTATTAGTTATTAGTTATTAGCTATTAGTTTAGTTATTATTAGTTTTATTAGTTTTATTAGTTTATTTATTAGGTTTTAGTTTATTAGTTATTAGTTAGTTATTAGTTTGTTTTTAGTTTATTATTTAGTTAGTTTTAGTTATCATTATTATTATTATATAGTTATTAGTTTATTATTATCAATTTTATTTGTTATTGTTTAGTTATTATTAGTTTAATTTATTAATTAGTTAGTTTTAGTTATTAGTTAGTTATTAGTTTATTAGTTTATTAGTTATTAGTTATTAATTTTAGTTTTGTTAGTTATTTATTTATTATTTATTATTTATTAGTTAGTTATTTAATTTTTTTGTTATTAGTTTTGTTATTTAGTTATTTAGTTTTAGTTAGTTTTATTAGGTTTATAATAATTAGATTTTAGTTTAGTTATTTAGTTTTAGTTTTAGTTATTAGTTAGTTTTGTGGTTTTGTTATTATTAGTTAATTTTATTATTAGTTATTTTTTATTGGTTAGTTATTATTATTATTAGTTATTTAGTTATTCATTTTATTTTATTTAGTTTTTTAGTTATTATTTTAGTTATTAGTTATTAGTTAGTTATTAGTTAGTTATTTATTAGTTTTTTATCATTTTTATTAGTTTTAGTTATTAGTTTTATTAGTTTATTTATTAGGTTTTATTAATTTTCAATTATTAGTTATTATTTTAATTTTTTAGTTATTAGTTATTAGTTTATTATTAGTTATTAGCTGTTAGTTATATTAGGTTTTAGTTTATTATTATTGTTGGTTGTTCTTAGTTTAGTTATTAGTTTCTAGTTGGTTATGAGTTATTGTTATTAATTAGTTTTTAGTTTATTATTATTTTAGTTATTATTAGTTATTAAGTTATTAGTTATTATTATCAGTTTAGTTATTAGTTTGTTAGTTTATTTAGTTTAGTTATTAGTTTAATTATTAGTTAGTTATTAGTTATTAGTTTAATTATTATGTTTTATTTATTTTATTAGTTTTTAGTTTTATTAGTGATTAGTTTTATTAGTTTTTTAGTGGTTATTATTATTAGTGGTTTTGGTTATTAGTTTGGTTGTAATTAGTTTAGTTAGTTTAGTTTTTATTTTGGTTTTAACTATTGGTTTTAGTTATTAGTTATTAGTTTTTATTAGTTATTTGTTTATTAGTTAGTTATTAAGTTATAAATTATTTTTATTATTTGGTTTGTTTAGTTTTATTAATTATTAGTTAGTTATTTAATTATTAGTTTATTAGTAAGTTAGTTTATTAGTTAGTTATTAGTTTATTAGTTAGTTAATATTTTTAGTTATTAGTTAATTTATTAGTTTTAGTTTATTAATTTATTATTATTTTATTAGTTCATTAGTTATTTTTTTAGTTATTTAGTTTTATTATTAGTTGGTTATTGTGGTTTTATTAGTTTTTTATTAGTTTTATTGGTTATTAGTTTTGGTTTAGTTGGTTTTATTTAGTTATTGGTTTTATTTATTATTAGTTGGTTATTAGTTTTGTTATTTAGTTTTTTATTAGTTGTGGTTATTTATTTATTAGTTATTAATTAGCTATCATTAGTTATTATTAGTTTAGTTTAGTTTATTTAGTTTTTAGTTAGTTATTATTATTTTAGTTAGTTTTAGTTAGTTTAGGTAGTTTAGGTATTAGTTAATTAATTTTTTATTAGTTAGTTTTATATAGTTTTTTTTGTTTTATTATTTATTAGTTGTTAGTTTAGTTATTTATTTTTTTGTTTATTATTTATTTATTTATTTAGTTTAGTTTAGTTAGTTTTATTAGGTTTTTTAGTTTTTAGTTTATTAGTTTATTATTATTAGTTTTATTAGTTATTTTTATTAGTTAGTTAATTATTTAGTTATTATTAATTATTAGTTTAGTTAGTTTTTATTAGTTTTAGTTATTAGTTAGTTTTATTATTTTAGCTAGTTAATAATTTTATTAGTTTTAGTTATTATTTTATTAAGTTTTAGTTAGTTATTATTTAGTTATTTAGCTTATTAGTTTTAATTTATTAGTTATTTAGGTTTTAGTTTATTAGCTATTAGTTAGTTTAGTTTGTAGTTATTATTAGTTAGTTATAGAGTTATTAGTTTCATTAGTTTTAGGTTCAATTTTAGTTAGTTATTTAGGTTTTTAGTTTTATTATTAGTTTAGTTATTAGGTTCTTATTTAGTTATTAGTTATTATTAGTTATTAGTTTATTTGTTATTAGTTATTATTAGGTTTATTTTTAGTTGGTTTTATTATTATTATTATTATTATTATTATTTTTAGTTTTATTTATTGGTTAGTTTATTAGTTAATTTTAGTTTATTAGTTTTTATTAGTTTTTGTTAGTTATTGGTTTTAGTTATTAGTTTAGTTAGTTTTATTAGCTATTATTTATTATTATTATTAGTTAGTTTAGTTATAGTTAGTTTTAATAGTTTATTAGTTTAGTTAGTATTAGTTAGTTTGGTTATTAGTTTATTAGTTTAGTTTATTAGTTTCTATTAGTTATTATTAGGTATTAGTTACTATTTATTATTATTAGTTAGTTTTGTTGTTAGTTTAGTTTATTATATTAGTTTTATTAGTTAGTTATTTTAGGTATAGTTAGTTATTTGTTTTTAGTTTAGTTTTAGTTTTTATTAGTTAGTTAGTTAGGTTATTTGTTAGTTATTGGTCAGTTAGTTTATTAGTTTATTAGTTTAGTTATTAATTATTAGTTATTAGTCAGTTTATTAGTTTTAGTTATTTCAGTATTACTTATTTATTTATTTAATTATTAGTTATTAGTTATTAGTTTAGTTTAGTTAATTTATTAGTTTAGTTTGTTTAATTAGTTTATTTAGTTTTAGTTATTATTATTTAGTTATTAGTTTATTAGTTTTATTAGTTTTATTAGTTTAGTTTTTATTAGTTTAGTTTTAGTTTTATTTTGGTTTTATTAGTTATTTATTTAATTAGTTAGTTATTAGTTATTATTTGTTTTTATTAGTTTGTTTATTTTATTAGTTAGTTAGTTTAGTTATTATTTAGGTTTTATTATTAGTTATTTGGTTATTATTAGTTTAGTTTTAGTTATTATTAGTTTTTAGTTTATTAGATTTATTATTTAGTTTGTGTTTTAGTTTTTAGGTTTTATTATTTATTAGTTATTAGTTTAGTTATTATTAGTTATTTAGTTTAGTTAGTTATTATTAATTATTAGTTATTTATTAGTTATTTATTAGTTATTAGTTTAGGTTAGTTTATTAGTTTATTAGTTAGGTTTTATTAGTTATTATTTATTTATTAGTTTTTTAGTTATTTATTTATTAGTTAGTTATTTTATTAGTTATTAGGTTTAGTTATTAGTTTTATTAGTTTATTAGTTTTATTAGTTTATTATTATTAGTTATTAATTTTTAATTTTTATTTTTGATTTATTAGTTTTATTTAGGTATTACTAGTTAGTTTTTTAGTTTAGTTATTAGTTTTAGTTTTAGGTTTTTATTATTTAGTTATTATTTATTAGTTAGTTAGTTAGTTTATTATTATTAGTTTAGTTATTAGGTTTTATTAGTTATTAGTTTATTAGTTTTTTTAGTTAGTTTATTATTTAGGTTTTTAGGTTTTATTATTATTATTATTATTATTATTTAGTTATTGGTTTTTAGTTAGTTATTATTAGTTATTTGTTTAATTTTATTAATTATTTAGGTTTTATTAGTTATTAGTTATTATTAGTTGGTTTTAGTTTTAATTTTAAGGTTTTTTAGTTATTATTATTAGCTATTAGTTATTTAGTTTATTTAGTTTTAGTTTTTAGTTTTTATCAGTTTTATTTAGTTATTAGGTTTTTAGTTAGTTTTATTTATTAGTTTATTTTTATTATAATTATTACTTAGTTAGTTTTTATTTTATTAGTTAGTTTTTGTTTAGTAAGTTTAGTTTATTATTAGGTTTAGTTTTTATTAGTTTATTAATTATTAATTTTATTAATTTAGTTTACTAGTTTGATTATTTTTAGTTTGATTATTTTTGGTTTATTATTATTAAACTATTATTAGTTATTTTAATTATTAGCTATTATTAGTTTATTTTATTTGTTTTTATTATTAGTAATTTATTATTATTTTGTTAGTTATTAGTTAGTTATTAGTTAGTTATTAGTTTAGTTATTATTTAGTTATTAGTTTTATTAGTTATTAGTTATAGGTTTTGTTTATTAGTTATTTATTATTAATTATTAGTTTATTAGTTTAGGTTTTTAGTTTTTATTAATTATTATTATTATCAGTTCATTTTTTAGTTTATTATTATTAGTTTGTTAGCTATTAGATAGTTTTTAGGTTAGTTTTTTATTTTTTATTATTAGGTTTATTATTTATTAGTTTTTTAGGTTATAGTTATAGTTATAGTTATTATTTTTAGTTTATTATTACTATTATTCATTATTAGTTATTAGTAGTTTACTTATTAGTTAGTTTTATTAGTTTATTAGTTATTAGTTATGAGTTTAGTAGTTTATTTGGTTATTATTATTAGTATTTAGTTAGTTTTTATTATTAGTTATTAGTTATTAGTTATTAGTTTAGTTATTTAGTTATTATTAGTTTAGTTATTATTATTAGTTATTAGGTTTTTAGTTAGTTATTAGTTATTATTAGTTAAGTTGTTAATTTATTATTAGTTATTAGTTTAGTTTTATGAGTTACTTATTAGTTATAGTTAGTTTTATTATTAATTATTATTAATTTATTATTTATTAGTTTAGTTTAGTTATTATTATTATTATTAGTTAGTTATTATCAATTTTATTAGTTATTTATTAGTTTTTTCATTAGTTTTATTATATTTATTATTTTTTCGTTAGATATTAGTTTTTATTAGTTATTATTAGTTTACATTTTTAGTTATTATTAGTTAGTTATTAGTTATTAGTTATTTAGTTATTAATTAGTTATTATAGTTATTATTATTATTAGTTTTTAGTTTTTATTTTATTAGTTATTAATTAATTTATTTATTTGTTATTATCAATTTATTAGTTATTAGTTTAGTTAGTTATTATTATTAGTTATTAGTTTTATTTTATTAGTTATTATTTGATTATTATTAGTTAGTTATTAGATAGTTTAGTTTTTTAGTTATTAGTTTAGTTATTAATTTTTAGTTTTTTATTAGTTAAATATTTATTTTATTAGTTAGTTTTTGTTTAGTAAGTTTAGTTTATTATTAGGTTTAGTTTTTATTAGTTTATTATTATTAATTTATTAGTTTAGTTTATAGTTTTGATTAGTTTTTTAGTTTATTATTATTAAATTATTATTATTTTTAATTATTATTTATTATTAGTTTGTTTTATTTGTTTTTTATTTATTAATTTATTATTATTTTTTGTTAGTTATTAGTTAGTTATTAGTTAGTTATTAGTTTAGTTATTATTTAGTTATTAGTTTTATTAGTTATTAGTTATAGGTTTAGTTTATTAGTTATTTATTAATTATTAGTTTATTAGTTTAGGTTTTTAGTTTTTATTAGTTATTATTATTAGTTATTTTGGTTTATTATTATTAGTTTGTTAGCTATTAGATAGTTTTTTTGGTTAGTTTTTATTTTTTTTGGTTTATTATTTATTAGTTTTTTTTAGGTTATAGTTATAGTTATAGTTATTATTTTAGTTATTATTATTATTATTATTAGTTATTAGTAGTTTTACTTATTAGTTAGTTTTATTAGTTTTATTAGTTGTGGTTATGAGTTTAGTAGTTTATTTGGTTTATTATTAGTATTTAGTTAGTTTTTTTTATTTGGTTATTAGTTTGGTTATTAGTTTAGTTATTTGGTTTATTAGTTATTTTTAGTTATTATTATTGGTTATTGGGTTTTAGTTGGTTATTGGTTATTATTGGTTAAGTTGTTAATTTATTATTAGTTATTAGTTTAGTTTTATGAGTTACTTATTAGTTATAGTTAGTTTTATTATTAATTATTATTAATTTATTATTTATTAGTTTAGTTTAGTTATTATTATTATTAGTTAGTTATTATCAATTTTATTAGTTATTTATTATTTTTTTAGACATTAGTTTTATTATATTTATTATTTTTTTCATTAGATATTAGTTTTTATTAGTTATTATAGTTTAAATTTTTAGTTATTATTAGTTATTTATTTGGTTATTATGGTTATAAGTTATTATTATTATTAGTTTTAGTTTTTATTTTATTTATTTAATTTTATTTATTTTTAGTTATTATATTTTAGTTATTAGTTTATTATTATTATTAGTTATTAGTTTATTTTATTAGTTATTATTTGATTATTATTAGTTAGTTATTATATAGTTTAGTTTTTTAGTTATTAGTTTAGTTATTAGTTTTTAGTTTTTTATTAGTTAATTATTTATTTTATTAGTTAGTTTTAATTATTAGTTATTAATATTAGTTTTATTATTATATTATTATTTTTTATTATTATTATTATTATTATTAGTTTAGTTTATTAGGCTAGTTATTAGTTATTTATTAGTTATTTTATTATTAGGTTTAGTTTTATTAGTTATTTTAGTTTTATAGTTTATTAATTTATTATTATTATTAGTTATTTAGTTTATTATTAGTTATTGTTATTAGTTAGTTAGTTAGTTTAGTTATTAATTATTTATTTAGTTTATTATTATTAAGTTTAGGTTTAGGTCTAATTATTAGTTAGTTTTAGTTTAGTTATTTAGTTATTAGTTAGTTAGTTTAGTTATTTTTTTAGTTATTAGTTTTTTGTTATTAGTTATTTTTAGTTATTATTATTATTATTAGTTAGTATTAGTCTAGTTTATTATTAGTTTAAATATTTTAGTTTTATTAGTTTATTAGTTAGTTATTAATTTGTTTATTATTTAAGTTATTATTATTAGTTTAGTTATTAGTTTATTTATTATTTTTTATTGTTTTAGTTATTTAGTTATTTAGTTTAATTGGTTTTAGTTATTATGGTTTTATTAGTTTTTATTAGTTATTTTTAGTTCATTTTATTATTATTAGGTTTACTAATTTTAGATTATTTATTAGTTATTAGTTTATTAGTTGTTTTTTAGTTATTAGTTATTATTAGTTTAGTTATTAGTTTAATTTTTAGTTATTCTTGGTTTAGTTATTATTTGTTTAGTTTTTAGTTTATTAGTTATTAGTTTTTTAGTTTTTTAGTTATTAGTTTTTATTATGAGTTAATTTTTTTAGCTTATCTATTAGTTATTATAATGATTAGTTTATTATTATTATTTATGTTTATTAGTTATTAGTTTAGTTAGTTTACTTATTGGTTTATTTTTTTTAGTTTTTTAGTTAGTTGGTTTTATTATTTAGTTTATTATTGGTTTTATTGGTTATTAGTTTTATTATTATTGGTTTTATTATTATTTTAGTTATTATTTATTAGTTTATTAGTTTTTTTTTTTGGTTATTAGATATTTGGTTTTAGTTATTATTATTAGTTGGTTATTAGTTGGTTTTATTATTAATTAATTATTTTATAGTTTATTGGTTAATTATTGGGTTTTTTTTTTTATTTGTTTGGTTTAGTTATTTTTATTAGTTTATTTTATTATTGGTTTTATTATTTTTTGTTAATTTATTTTTTTATTATTATTATTTTAGTTTAGTTTAGTTGTGGTTATTAGTTATTAGTTTTAGTTAATTTTTATTTATTTATTATTTATTATTAGTTAGTTATTAGTATATTAGTTTATTATAAGTTATAAGTCTTATTAGTTAGTTATTAGTTTAGTTTATTAGTTAGTCATTATTAGTTATATTAGTTTAGTTAGTTATTATTATTATTAGTTAGTTAGTTAGTTAGTATTAGTTATTATTAGTTGGTATTTATTATTAATTTTTTTTGGTTTTTTAGTTAGTTTTATTAGTTAGTTAGTTTATTATTAGTTAGTTATTAGTTTTAGTTTATTAGTTTTTTTATTAGTTAGTTATTAGTTATTTACTTTATTATTAGTTTTTAGTTTATAGTTTTGTTTAGTTTATTACTATTATTAGTTTTATTATTATTATTATTATTAGTTTATTAGTTTTAGGTTTAGGTTTATTAGTTTTTAGTTATTAGTTTTATTATTAATTATTAGTTTATTTGTTTTTAGTTTTATTATTTAGTTATTATTATTATTATTATTATTATTATTATTATTATTTATTAGTTTAGTTATTTCATTAGTTTATTATTAGTTATTAGTTAGTTATTATTATTATTTTTTTAATTTAGTTATTAGTTTATTTAGTTTTTACTAGTTTTATTATAAGTTTATTAGTTTAATTATTATTAGTTAGTTTTAGTTTATAAGTTATTAGGTTTAGTTATTAGTTTTGTTAGTTTTATTAGTTAATTTATTTATTAGTTTATTATTAGTTTATTAGTTTACTATTTTAGTTTTTAGTTAGTTATTTAGTTATTATTATTAGTAATTTGGTTAGTTATTATTAGTTAGTTAGTTTTTAATTATTAGTTTAGGTTATTAGTTAGTTAGTTTTTAATAGTTTAATAGTTTATTAGTTTAGTATTAGTTGTAGTTAGTTATTTATTAGTTAGTTAGTTTTATTAGTTAGCTTTATTAGTTTATTATTAATAGTTTGTTAGTTTTTTAGTTTATTAGATTTCAAGGTTTTATTAGTTATTAGTTTTATTTTAGTTATTAGGTTTTAGTTTAGTTTTAGTTTTTTTAGTTTTTTTATTATTGGTTATTGGTTTTATTGGTTTAGTTATTATTAGTTTATTGGTTTTTTTATTATTATTATTATTATTATTATTATTATTAGTTTTATTGGTTTGTTAGTTGGTTATTATTTATTGGTTATTTGTTTATTAGTTTGGTTATTATAGTTGGTTAATTATTAGTTATTTGGTTTGGTTAGTTTAGTTTATTATTAATTTTATTATTATGGTTTAATTAGTTATGTTTTTATTAGTTTGTTTATCAGGTATTAGATTAATTATTAATTAGTTTATTAGTTTAATTGGTTTTTTATTGGTTAGTTATTGGTTTTTTATTTTAGTTGGTTAGTTTATTGGTTTAGTTTATTTAGTTAGTTTTGGTTATTTATTAGTATAATTATTATTAGTTAGTTATTTAATTAGTTTTTTAGTTTAGTTATTAGGTTTAGTTTAATTATTAGTTATTATTATTATTAGTTTTATTATTATTTTTAGTTAGTTATTAGTTAGTTTTAGTTTATTAGTTATTAGTTATTAGTTAGTTTATTTAGTTATTAGTTATTAGTTTTAGTTTTTTAGTTTAGTTAGTTAGTTTTAGTTTAGTTAGTTATTAGTTAGTTAGTTTTAGTTTTAGTTTTAGTTTTTAGTTATTAGTTAGTTAGTAAGCTTTTTTTGTTTTTATTAGTTAGTTTTATTAGTTTTAGTTAATTTTATTAGGTTATTAGGTTTAGTTATTAGTTTATTAGTTATTAGTTTAGTTATTAGTTATTAGTTTATTATTTAGTTATTAGTTAGTTAGTTTAGATTTTAGGTTTACTTTAGTTATTTATTATTAGTTAATAGTTATTAGTTTTTGTTATTAGTTATTAGTTTTTATTTAGTTTAATTTTTAGTATTATTATAATTATTAGTTTTATTTATTAATTTATTTAGTTATTTATTAGTCTAGTTATTAGTTTTTATTAGGTCATTATTAGTTTTATTATTAGTTTAGTTAGTTTAGTTAGTTTAATTATTAGTTGTTATTTTACTAGTTTTAGTGTTTAGTTATTATTATAAGTTATTCATTATTATTATTAGTTAGTTTTTGGTTTTATTATTAGTTATCAGTTATTATTATTAGTTATTAGTTGTTACTTTTAATAGTTTATTATTATTAGTTAGTTTTATTAGTTATTTAGGTTAGTTATTTTAGTTTTATTAATTATTATTAGTTAGTTTTTAGTTTTTTAGTTTAGTTTAGTTAGTTATTTAGTTATTAGTTTTAGTTTTAGTTATTTTATTATTTATTTATTAGTTAGCTATTAGTAAAATTTATTATCTATTATTTATTATTTATTAGTTTTATTTGTTAGTTTTTTTAGTTAATTAGTTTTTTTAGTTTAGTTAGTTAGTTTAATTTAATTATTAGTTTATTAGTTAGTTTTATTAATTTTTAGTTTATAAATTATTATTAGTTAGGTTATTAGTTTATTATTAGTTTTTATTATTAGTTAGTTATTATTATTATGAGTTAGGTTATTTTATTAGTTATTAGTTTTAGTTTAATTATTTAGTTATTAGTTTTAAGTTTTTATTATTAATTATTTTTTAGTTATTTATTAGTTTTATTATTTAGTTTATTTTTTTTAGTTTATTAGTTATTAGTTTAGTTATTAGTTTTAGTTTATTAGTTTAGTTTATTAGTTTTATAGTTAGTAGTTTTTAGTTATTAAGTTTTAGTTATTTATTTTATCAATTTTATTATATTGTTATTGGTTAGTTTTTATTTTATTAATTTAGTTATTTGGTTTATTATTATTTATTTAGTTTTTATTTTATTAGTTTTGGTTATTATATTTTTATTTGGTTTTATTGGTTTTAGTTGGTTATTATTTATTAGTTATTAGTTTTGTGGTTATTAGTTTATTTGGTTTATTATTATTAGTTATTAGTTAGTTAGTTAGTTATTATTAGTTTATTTTTATTAGTTATTTAGTTATTAGGTTTAGTTAGTTATTATTAGTTTATTATTATTAGTTATTAATTTATTAGTTAGTTTAATTTAGTTAGTTAGTTTTTAGTTATTAGTTATTATTATTAGTTTTAGTTTTATTAGTTATTAATTTAGTTGTTAGTTTATTAATATTAGTTTAGTTATTATTAGTTTATTATTAATATTTATTAGTTTTATTAGTTTAGTTATTAGTTAGTTATTAGTTTAGTTATTTATTAGTTGTTATTATTAGTTATTAGTTATTAGTTAGTTTGTTATATTAGTTAGTTTTAGTTTTAGTTAGTTTTTATTAGTTATTAGTTTAGTTAGTTTTATTAGTTTATTAGTTATTTTGGTTATTACTTATTAGTTATTTAGTTTAATAGTTCATATTATTATTATTAGTTTTTAGTTAGTTATTTTAGTTATTAGTTTATTATTTTGTTATTAGTTAGTTATTAGTTGGTTAGTTTTTATTAGTTTAATTATTTATTATTAGTTATAATTATTTAGTTTATTAGTTTAGGTAGTCTATTTAGTTTTTATTAGTTTATCAGTTTATTAGTTTAGTTTTATTAGTTAGTTAGTTTATTATTATTTAGTTTTGGTTTTATTATTTTTAATTTTATTAGGTTTAGTTTAATTATTTAGTTTATTAGTAAGGTATTAATATTATTAGGTTATTAGTTTTTTGTTTTATTATTTTTTATTAGTTCTATTATTAGTTATTTAGTTTTTAGTTTTTAGTTATTATTATTAGTTTATTAGTTTTTATTTAATTTTAGTTATTTAGGTTTTTATTAGTTAGTTATCTAGTTTTTAGTTATTAGTTATTATTAGTTTAGTTATTTAGGTTATTAGATTAGTTAGTTATAATTTATTAGTTTTATTAGTTATTAGTTATTTGTTTAGGTTATTAGTTTGTTAGTTTAGTTATTATTAGTTATTTAGTTATTTGTTATTAGTTATTAGCTTATTATTATTATTTTAGTTTAGTTTTATTAATTTATTATTTTTACTTATTATTAGTTAATTAATTAGTTATTATTAGTTATTTGTTTATTAGTTAGTTATTAGTTAGTTTTATTATAATTATTAATTTAATTATTACTTATTATTAGTAAGTTAGTTTATTAGTTATTAATTATTAGTTTTATTAGTTTAGTCAGTTAGTTAGTTATTAGTTATTAGTTTGGTTTTTTGTTAGTTAGTTTATTATTATTATTATTAGTTTAATTTATTTATTATTAGTTATTAGTTTTTTAGTTAGTTTTTATTAGTTATTAGTTACTAGTTTAGTTTTATTAGTTTAGTTATTAGTTATTTACTTTATTATTAGTTAGTTTTTTTAGTTTTTATTAGTTATTAGTTATTATTAGTTATTATTAGTTATTACTTTTGAGTTATTAGTTATTATTAGTTCATTAGTTTTAGTTATTAGTTTATTAGTTATTATTTTATTAGTTATTAGTTAATTAGTTATTATTTGTTTTAGTTATTTAGTTTATTAGTTTAGTTATTTATTTAGTTATTAGTTTATTAGTTTAGTTATTATTAGTGATCAGGTTTATTAGTTTGTAATTTTATTATTATTATAATTAGTT